>JAVSBV010153766.1:0-15100 GCA_033117975.1 Parotocinclus spilosoma
TTTCTTCCTACCATTTTAGGGAGTTTTTCCTTGCCACTGTCGCCCTTGGCTTGCTCAACTTGGGATTGGCCTTTTAAGACAGTGTAATATTGTGAAGCTGCTTTGAGAAAATGCACCATTGTAAAAGGATCTATATAAATAAACTTGAATTGAATTGAATAGAATATTATTTTGCACATTTATTTATTGTCGGCGTTAAAAGTGCAGCCTAATGAAGCACCGAAGTTGGGATTTTAATTTAGTCATTTTATATACGATTGAACAGATTCTACACCGAACAGATTCTACGCCTTCAACTGCCTAAAATAACCTAAAATAAGGATCATCAGAATTCCTTTATTGCTTTTTTTTTTGCTTTGGTTATGGAAACACGTTTAATCCACTGGTACAATATACTTGGCATGCAAAAACCAACAGGTGCATGACTGAGCACGATCTGGGGATTTGGGAGTCTGGGACAACACCTTGAACTCGTCATGTTTATTAAACCATCCCTGATCCATGTTTGCAGTGTAGCAGGGTACATGATCATACTGAGAGAAACCACTGGCATTAGCACTAGCACTACCATGAATGGGTTCTAGGAACAGAGATTTAGGGGTGTTGGGTGTGAAAAGAATAGGTTTAATTTCTTTCCATGGTGTATTTGTTGCTAAAATGTTAAAATACTTTCTATGGTTTTAATATTTTTCAGCTAATCAGAAACAAATTCTTTTCGGTCTGCACCAAAGCCAGGATCCAAGGATCTCCAACACAGAGCATCAAACGTTCATCTTCTTCACTTCTCCTGTCATTTAATGCATTTAATGTTATGGCTGATCTCTGTGTATATACTGATACACACACACACTCACAAGCAGCTAATGATGACAGGTGCATACTTTATTCGGGTAAAGTCACATGACCGTAAACAGCGCCACAATTGTTATTGGGTTCTTGAAAACACAAAGCGCCTGAGACGGAGACGAGCAGCCTAGATTAGCTGAGCTGCTTCAGTTCTGAAGATGCTGCTCACGGCAAGAGGAGAGATGAAATGCTGCCTAGTGATGACTGTACAAGTCAAATCAAAGCCACCTGTCCGTGCATTTGGTTCTCTACTTCAAAGCTTAGAAGAAGAACAGTATGAGCGTCCTGAAACAGAGGCGTCTTATCTGAGGGAAAAGGGTGCGCTGCAGAAAAAAAGCACGCCCATCGCCGGGGTGAAGACTTCAAGAGAATGTGGGATCTTTATTCTACTCTGTATTTTCCTTTTTTTTTTTTTTTTTAAACACCTTATTTGTAAAGAAGCTCTAAGAGAACAAATGGAACATGCGAGCGAGGGTTGAATCAGCACCGAGGTTGTTAATGCCAGGAGAATTGCTCCAGATTTAAAACTCCCTGTAGAGAGTCTGAGAGCGTTTATACGCTTCACGAATTGTAATTGTATCTTTCTGGTCCTCTAAATAGAACAAATAGCAGCAGGTGGTACAGAATTGGTGTTTGGTGCAACAGAGCATGGATCCTATAAGGCACACTGGCAGATTTTGGGAATGCCCCTGGAGAAATCACACCCTGTGGAGTCCCTTATGAGAAGTTCCACCTTACCGGATCCCCCTGTATTTGGGTTTATTTGGGTTCTTTGGACTCTTCAAAGGTAATGTTTCACCAGAATGCATGACAAGATTTGAGTGTATTAAAGCCGTCCTTCACACCGAGTCATAAACTGATAAACTGTGACGCATCTGGTTAAAATCAGGCTGACCAATCAGAGCTCGGTTGCCGGTCAGAACAGATCATCCTGCTAGTAGCAGAGCATGAGCGCTTATAGGAGAAAAAAGAGGCTGGTTATAAAAACATGGATATTAATATATCTCTAGGGTGGAATCAAAATTATGATGATGATGATGAAGCTCCCAGTGACTGGATAGAATCGTTTTTACAGTTTATAAGAGCATTATTAATCTGTTCATCAACACAAAAAATACTAAACTAGAACTTCTTGTAGTCATTTTCACTTGGGTTTTCGTTTTTTTAAGTCGACAATATCTCCAAAACATTCAGAAAAGGGAAACTAAAGAAAGCAAAGGTGGACAAAGAAGTTTCAAAGTGTTTAGACAAAAAAACAGAGCATTTGTGTGAAGGTCAAACTACATAATAAATGCATTTATTACTCTTTTTGGCCAAATAAATCAATAATTGCTGTGTACTGACTTAAGGCCGTAACTGTACTTAAATATTTCGGTAATTTAATACATTTTACTCATTACATTTCAAAACAGGATTGTTATTTTGGCTTTTATGAATCGATTTATTTACTTATTTGATCAAATCTATTTCCATTTTCCTTTTTTATTTAGGCAATTCTAGCCAGGTTTCGGCCTGTTCTTGCACCTCATGGTTGTGTACATTTTGTAAGGTTTTTTTGGTGCTCATTTATATAAAACATTGATGAGAGCTCACAGAAATACTCAAATAACCCAAAATTTCCGAGAACGCTGCAAAAACTAAAGTATCCCCAGTTATTCAGGCATGTTCGTAGAGTCTGAAAGTCTTATTAACAATTGTTAATGTACTTTCCAAATGTTTTCTATTCCCTAATCTAACTGTACACACTCCACACTGTTTTTTTTATTAATCAGACACTGGGGGTTTGTCCGTGTCCCTGCGGCGGTCAGTTCTATTTCTGTGATGAATACGCAAAGTAGATTTAAACCTATCTAATATTTCTACAGGTCTTGCCTAGGTATTTTGAAATTAGCAGCAGAATTGGTGAATAAAAAGGTTGAAGCTGCAGTTTTGGACCATAAATGCAGTAGCGTTCTTTTAGAGAGACGACAATTACTATAGTTTGTGTTAAACATCAGGATTTACTAAACATTAATGTCTATTTATGAACGATTTAGGAGCATAAAATGGAAGTATTTTGTATATTTTAGTTCCTTGAATCTGATACTGATTTATATTCCGTTGTCGCTTTGCTGTTCGGTGTCAAGAAGATCTTTTGTATGGTTTTTGCAGATGATTTATGTACTTGTAGCTTCAGTGTCATGAATCTGTACCTCCAAAAAAAAAGGTACTTACAGGTACTGGACTGTACGTTTAGTAGCATGTACTTTTCTACTTCTACTAGGACAGTGGTTCTGGACTCTGGACCAGAAGGTCTAGGGTTCAAGTCCCACCTCTGCCACAGTTGGGTCCTTGAGTAAGACCCTTAACCCACAATTGTTTGGATTGTAAGACTGTATTAATTGGACGTCGCTCTGGTTTAGGGTCTCCTAAATGACAAAGATGTAGTAGAGTGAAATATATAAGCTGTAATTCATTTAGAGCTTTTATTTGAGGTTTTTTTTTTGGTAGGACTTTTACTTACTGACACTTCTGTGTATAATTCACGCTCGGTCCTCTTTTGATACAAATTTCTCAGGACATTTCCATCTGTGCCTCTTCACGGTTAAAATGGAACAGGAGCTGTGATTCGGATGTAAATGCACGGTGGGGAGAGTCAAGTCATTTCACTCAGTTTCTTTGGTCTTAACCTGCAGTAAGAAGCTTAGTTTTCAGCACTTTGCTCATGTTACTGAATCCCGCTTTTTTGCATGCGGACATTCTGAGCGGCCTGTATATCAACACTGCGGAGAAGGACTCGCTGGTTTCAAACCATCAAACAAAGGCTTTATGTCCCTTCCAGAGAGCTTTCCTATGGGAACCTGCTCTCATCTGTGAGACGGCAATTTAAAACAGGGCTCAGCAGCGAGAGGAAAAGGAGCAATGGAAACGAGGAAGCATCATATCTGGCAGGCTTTGACAACGAGATGCAAAAGGACTAAGAAAAAAATTCAATGCCTAGGATGGATTTCGAAAGGAGCCGAGCCGCCGAGGGACGGAGAAAAGACTCTCAGTGACGGGAAACAAAACGTAAAAAAAAAAATTAAAAAAAAAGTAAACAGCACTTCGAATCATCTTCACGCTCCCTCAAAAGCAAAGGATGCAACCATGAGAGACAAGCGGCGGTTCTTCCAGAAATGCAATTGGACCGCGGGAAGGTTCTGACCTCGAGAACAGGCTCGAAGAGATTAAAGGCTAAAAAATAGAAAGTCTGTCTGTGTAAAGTCTCATCTCGGTCTGCTTTGAAGTCCATGTTGGATGACTTCCTTCTTCTCCTCGGTTCACACCAAGGTCAGGATCCACCAGCAAAGTCACAATAACACTCAAGCTTTCACTGCTGGTATTGGATTGCAGAAACGACGCTCCAGAGTTCAGTTCCCATTGATCAGAGCATCTGCTGCAACCAATGGAAGGATCTGTGAACACAAATCTGGAAAGAACAGGCGGAAAATTGGAAGCTCCCAAAAGAGCTCCTGTGAAACCGGGCAGAAACCGTCGTTAAACCCAAAACCTAATTTGAAACGTATAGTCCATACGGCATCTTTGATCCTGCTGCGGCACAACGAGGCTCAGACATCAGCTAAAAGCTTAAAAGCCACCAGTTTAGCATTAGCACAGACCTCTATAATCCAGACCTCTAGAACTCAAGACCAAGACTGGGAGGGCCAGTGTCCGGTCACAGTCCGACTAACTCCTGGCTCGGTGCAGATTTTCAGTAAAATACCCTCACGTTTCTAATTTTTTTAACATTAATTCATACACATAAATAAATACCAATCACTTGTTTATATCTTCTTCACGTCTGAATGACAGAAAACTAGTATGAGCTATCCCTTGTGACACCTGCTGACTGAAAGGAGAATCACAGTCTTAAAAAACAAACTCGCTTTTGTTATCTTTATGTTTCAAGTTTTTTAAAAGATACAAAGCTTTAAGGTTCAGCACTAAGGTTACAGACGGTCTCTTCATGAGTATGAACAGCCAGCTCTGAGCAACCCTGTATATGATTTGTAGAAATCAGTTTAGTCAAGATTTAAGCTTGAGAAATCTGGCATGCACGTCGAAAAGCGTTTGTACAGTTGGCAGAGTCCCGACCTCGAGTTCCCGTTTTTAATTTACTCCCTCGTTCATATTATACTCTGAAAACATTTTCAGAGAGTAGCTTAGACAAAAACAGTCCACATTTTGAACAGCCAAAGGGCGAGCTTTTTATTGGCTCGAGGTTTGGTTATTTGAAACAGAAATTGAGCATTTTTCTTCAAGTGGTGTCCTTTTCCCACATTTTTATTTTAATCACTATCAGCCCTTTGCCACCTTGTACCCATTCAAGCAGTTCATGTGCCCAAACGAAAGCTTTCAGTGTCACAGTTCTACCTTTTCTCAACACCGCCTACCTTTTTACCTTCAAAAGCGACATTCAAAAGTCATTAAAAACACAAACGGCGTTTCATCACCATTTTAAAAATAGCTAACATTCCCAGTCCAACGCTGAACTCCGTTTGTGTGGAGTTTGCATGTTCTCCCTGTGGGTAACTGTGCATGTAGTGTGCGAAAGTCTTAGGCCACCTTTATCGCTCCATAATCCTCTTAAAGCTTTTGCATATCTTAGCCTTTTCACCCTGTCCCATTTCTGAAAAAAAGTGTTTCAGCTGCTCCTTCGGACAGAGATGGCTCAACTTGGCAACCGGATGAAGTGTAACAGCACTAAAGTAAATACAAGCATGCAAGTATATATATGATGTTTATAAATAAAGGAATAAATAACACCCATACGTCACTGAACCCGGGAACAGGGTGCCACCGGAATAGAAACCCGAGCTCAAACCCCTCTCACCCAGGATGACGGGTTTCTGAGTGGAACTCATTGAACCCTCATGACTGTTTTAAAATCCCCTGAATGCACGGTTAAGATACCATCTCTGATCTCTTCATTATGGTCTGTGTCACCATGGTAACCATTCGTTCTCTCCACCTGATCAATTCTCCAGCACTCCACCGCTTGCCTATCTGGATAACTTCATCGCTATGAACCCCCTCTTCCTATTAACCTGCACACTCGCCCGGCCGGACGTGATTTACACATTCCCTTTCAAGCGTCCTCTGGGTCTGCAGAAAGTCCATCACACACTCTGATGGTATCGGGGATCTGGACTCCTGTCGCCTCTCTGCCATCCTCAGATCCACCGGCTCCTTCTGTCCTGGACTAAGACACTCATGATAAGCTCTTCTCCTGATACCTCCCCACGGAGTCATTTTTAATGGTCTTATTCTGTCCCATCTGGTCCTCCTCTAAACCTAATCTCTCTCGCTCCATTCACAGTCTCGCTACATCGCAGCAGATCATTTCCATCTTTACCTGACCGATAAAGTCCAACTCGGCCAAGGCGACTCTGAATCCGAATGCACGAATGTTGGTCTAAATCAACAGGGTCTCCAAGTACAAAACCATGAGGTGTCCCGATACTATTGGTGCTGAGGTAAACCTTTCAGAGCTGCCCAAGAGTGAGCCTGTGGCAGCGAGTAATAGCCACTGCCCAGGAGTGTGCCTATAGCCAAAGTTGTACAGCTAGAGGGGAAGCCTGGAGGGCACTCCACCACCGGTACCACTGCCAAGAAAAGTGAAGTGGTGCTAATGTTACAGAAGAGTGCCAGTTCAAGGAGCCCAGAGGTACCAGTGCCACTTTTAGTAAGTGAGCCTTCAGTTAGATGGGTGAGCCTGCAGCTGGGTATCAGAAACCGTACGGAACCATACCAGTTCCATTGCCAAGGGGTTGAGGAACTTCGCCTACCATTGCTGGGTAAGATGGTATGGTACTAATACCAGTGTGATTAGGGTTAATCTGCACCCAGTATGATCTTTCGACTTTCATGCTGAGGACTCAAGATCCTAAATAAGCCCTTTATGAGTCTTGGTCCTCCCAAGGTTCCTTCCTTATTATGTTTTGTTACGAGATGTGGTGGTGTTTTTATTTGGACCCAAGTATGCGGGATAAACATATCCCACGTCGTATAATAAGAATGGGGAAATAATATAGAACAACTGAAAAGGGACAAAGAGCGGAGCGTAAAGTTCCTAACGTAATGAAACCGAAAGGATAAAGGGGCACGCCGAGGTTGCGTCCCAAGTCAGAGCAACGCGCAACCTAGTCGTGAGAGGACGCCAAAGTGTCAGTCGGGGCAAACGTGCATGGATGGGACGTCTCTTAAATGGCGAGGCACGGAGGTAGTCCAAACACCAGGGAGCGAAAGTGAGCTCGAAAGTGCATGCAATACTAAAAAAACAAAACCGGGATACGCCTTGTAGAGTGCGTCTTTACCCGGTGGCTACTCTAGTCGGGGCACACCTCGAGCCAGCCACGACTAGAGGCCGACTCAATAGAGCGCAAGAGCGCCGGACAGTGTACCTCTAACACAGAAATGAGTTGCTGCTGTAAAAAGTGGAAAAGGATGGCGCAGTGCCAGAGGGCGAGCGTGAGCGCTAATGCACACGCAACACGAGGGGGTGAAGAAATCGCAGAAGTGGCTAAAGCGCAAAAAGGCGAGCATATAAGCTCAGGACGCGCTTGTAGCACGAGTGAGAATAACACACAAAAGGCGCATAGCGCCAGAACACGAAAATAAACCCAAATACGCGAGGAGCGCGAACGAGAACGAAGCACCAGAGGGCGAGCGTGAGCTCAAAAGCGAGTGTCCTATTCAGAACAAACTCCCGGCTGGAGTGAGGCTAGGTAGGTGCCGACGACCGAAGAGCCCTTGCTCTGACCGTGCGTGGAGCGCACAGGTACGGGACGGGGGAAAACTCTCAAAGTGCCCCTAACGAACTAAATACCTCGGGGGTTACCCGTCCATACCAGTCTATCGGCCCTAATAAGCCCCCGGACTTAACCACTACCTCTAGGGAACGCGGTAGGGCGCAAGGGCGCCTGGTGGTCAGACACGCGAACAGAACGGAGATGGAACCCCGTTGGAATGACGATGACCTGGCCCCGAACAGCGCCAAGAACCACGCCTTTATAGGACGTGGAGCAGCTGTTTGGGACCTGGACGTAATTAAGATAGTGGATATTAAGCCGTCCCACCGATGACTCTGTAATGGCGACCGGTGAGGACGGCCGAACGCACCGGGGGAAGGTAGGAACCCTAACATGTTTAGGGAGTTTTACCTTGTCACTTTCGCCCTAGGCTTACTCAATTCGGGCCGGGGCTTACAAGATAATATAATATCGTAAAAAAAAGTGTTATATAAATGAATGTGCCTTGACTTGACATGATGTACATAGTAATGTAATAATATTCAACTCTGGATTTTCATTCAGTTTTACTTTACTTTACGATGGATTTTTGGAATGTATCCCCATTAAATTCGGTGGCACCTGTACTCAGAAGAGTTATAATGCCAAATCCAGCTTGTAGCACAAATGGCACAGAAGTACCTCAATCCCTAAGTGCTCCAAGGGAACCTAAGTGGCAGAACCTCACACACCGAACAGGACTGTTTTTCGGGAGGTGAATAAGCAACGCTGATTTATTCACCCTCTGTTCATTTTTTGCTGACTTTCTCCGGGGACAAAAGACACTGAACATTCAGCTCAGCATCTTCTGCACCTCCTGAAGCAGCTCCTGTATTTTCAGCCTATTCAAACTGGGGAACGAGACGGTGAAAACTCAGAACCATCGATTGTTCGTCTTAAATAAAATTAAAAAAAAGTTTGAGCTCTTTTATGCGCTCCTACCCACTGAGCAAAGACAAGTCCAATAGACATCAATATAACGTCTTTCCCAGACGTTCAGAAGACGTCCGCAGAGAAGCCAGAACGAAAGTATTTGAGACGTCTTTTGGATGTCTTAAAGTGACGTTCAAATATTGTAAACAGCATCGATTTAACAGAACGGAAAGTTGATTGAGTCCAGAATCAACGTTTTTTTCAACGTCTTTTAAAATGTATACAAAGCCCAATATAATAAACGATAAAATTTAAATAAGTTGAAATCACGAGTGTCTCTAAACTTACGGACGTGATACGGACATGATCTGAGCGTCCGTTTGACGTCGTGTGTTTGCTGGGTATCTGTTTCCAAAATGAGATGGATCCAGTAAAAGTGTGCAGCAAAATCATTTCTTTGTTCTTGTTGGTCTTGTCCGTTTCTGGTAAAACACCCAGTGTGTATAACGGAATATTTTATTCTTCCGCATCGTGTTTGGTGTCTCATGACCGTTCCCCTGAACCTCCGTTCACATGAGGATATGATGACAATAAAATCTATGTTTCTTATCAAAATCAAAGAAACTGAATCTCTTAAAAAAAGCTGAATGCTGAGTTTTAGTCGTAACAGATAACGGACGCGAAGCCAGGCAGCGCTTCAGTGGATTGTCGCAAAAAGGTCAGGACGATGAAAAATCTGAGGTTTGTCCAAACTGCTGAAATGTGACGCTTTAATAGGATTCTTTGTGGAGGATTTAAGCCTGAGAGAAGTGCTGAAGGCTCACATCTCAGCTCCAGGTCATCAAATGCTGCTTTTAAGTCCTGATCTGTCTCTTTTTTCACTCGAATATCCAGACTTGTATGGCTTTGGATGTAGAACAGCGAAAGCTGAAGCACTTTCAGGATGATCCTTTGTCCAGATTACTTGAGGCAGACGAGGCAAAGCGGCCAGCGACCGGTCACAGAGCGAGTGAGAGAGTGCCTTAATACGTTTTGATTGCAGAGGGTGACTTACGATTCGTGGAGACTGCAGAACGAGAAGCAAATGTTCCATGTGCAAAAGCAAACAAGAATAACGAAAGGAATCAATTTAAAAAGCATCCAGGTGCCGGATTCACGGTAAAAAACGGTAAAATAGAGGAAAAACATCAAACCATGTGTTCAGAAACAAGAAAGAGGCGATGGAAAGAGGTTTACCCCGAGGTTAGCCTCTTACAGCCAAAGACAAAATGTGAGGTTATCGTCAGGTTAAGAAAACATTTAAGAATACCACTTGTTCTTACAACTGTTCTTAAGAAGAGCTAGGAAATAATAACACGTTACCTAAGAAGTTATTGGAAGAACAACATTTTTTACATTAGAACAAACTTAATGTTCTTTCGTTTGTCTCTTTTGTGAATCCACTTCCAGATCCTTAGAATCCAGCCCAGTTTTTCATTAGTCTCTCAATAGTTTACACAATAATCCATTCATGTGACTTGCCTGGGACTGACCCAAACCTCCAGCTGTGATTTGGTGATCTCCAGCTTGGAGCTCTGAAGCATTTAACCAGCGGCCCGTGGTGATGATCAGATCCTCGCCTTCGGTGCTACAAGCGTCGAACAGAAGGCTCGTGGCTCTGGACAGAACGTGAAACCACACTGCCGTCTGGCCACGCCATCGTCCAGCTCCATATGGTTCAGCCGTCCAAGTTAATCCCGTTTACGGTCACTCATCTAAGGTCTGCTGCTCCTTCAATCCATTCCTGCTGCTCGAAGCTGGAAGAACCGCCAGTCTACTCCTCAGATTGATCCGAGTCAGACGTAACCCATCAACCGAGTCCAGGATTAATACCATATGTCAGTTTTTCAGCTTTTCCCGTTTTAAAATCAGAAACAAGATCTCTGAGAACAGGCTCCGTGAGACGGTGATCAATCATTAAAGAGAATGTGAGGTCCAAAAGTTTGAGAAGAAACTGGTCTGGTCTCAGTGCTGTACAGGACTGCTTTTTCATCTCGGGGTAAAATCTCTTCCCTGCAGATGTTGTTGTTTCTTTGATTCCTGCGCAACGAGTTTAATAAATCAGCACCTCCGCAAGTTTTAGAAAGAAACTGACTGTGTGGCACCAGGACAGAGGAACAATGGCACGGTGGAGAACACCTGCTGAATCGCTACCAGATGTTCGCTGAAGGACAAGGGCTCATGCTCGTACAGGCTATTCCGTTCCATAAAACGATTTTCCCCTCAAGCAAACATTTATTTTCATTTCCCAATAATGTATTTGTGATTAATACACAAGCAGAACCCCGTAATAACTTTTCCTAAGTGATGAACGATGGTCACAGGCTCTCGCATAAGCCGAATAAACAAACAAAACGAGCCGGAACGCCCGAAAAATAATCTGTAATCTGATTACAGCGTCGGCAAACTTAATTACGAATCAATTTTCCAATTTCCCCAAAAACAGTTCCAGGAACTCAGCCTCCGGTAAAGCAACCGTGCCATACTTCTGCCATCCTTCAAGAGAGCTAAAGATGTTGATCTGTGCTGGGCGTGGCACTGGGAGCGACCTTGCGGTGAAAGCTGGCACCGACTGAACCGAATCTCATTTCAGTTATTTTCAAGAAGGCCGAACCACGCATTAAACATCGGCTCGGAGCCGAGCCATGAGCTTCTCTCTTGAAAACGGTGGCACGGCCCTGATTAAACCTGGCATCTTTAGTGAATTAGTCCAGCAGCCGCCGGGACACGACAACGAGAGGCAAGAACGAACGATCAGAGCACAAAGCAAGGAATTTAATACGCACATCAAATCACAAATGACTGCCATCGAGAGCGATTTTCCACATTTTCAGGCCTTTTTATTGCTCTGATAAGAGTTTATGCTCCAGGTAGCCTCACCTCGGAGTGATACGGTCATGTCGGGTGTGTGGGAATTTGGAATAAGACGCTGTTTTAATCTTTCCGGGCATCGTTTCTTCATTTAGGACGGTATCAGGTTGCCGTTTATTAGACGACTTTTGCCCCAGAATGATGACAGGTGCTCATAAAGGTCCGATTTTACAGCTTTACAATGTTCCATTATCTTCTAATATCCCAATTTAGGCAAGTCTAGGGTGACAGTGGCAAGGAAACATTCCCTGCACGTTACAAGGAAGAAACCTTAAGAGGACCAAGGCTTATAAATAGAGCAGACCTGCTTGGACGGCTTAGACGATAAATGTAAGAGTTGAAGTTATTATTATTATTATTATTATTAAGAAATTGTTTAAATAAACAGAAAAAAATGGAATAATGAATAATAAAACAAGTAAATATGGGAATTATTTAGTCACTGCAATGGGCGGTTCCATTCAAATTAGGCCTAAAAAAATGCACGTCACGTTTTGAACAAGAACACACGCAAATATTGAAGTCCAAAACGGATAGACTGGGACTCTGCTTAAAAGGTTTAAACAATCAGAGCCTGTTCTCATTTCAGCATTAAAATCAGGCTGACCAATCGGAGCTTGGTTGCCGGGCAGAACAGCTCATTCGGCTAGTAGCTAGAGTACAAGAGCTTATAGGATAAGGCTGATAAAGACATGGGTATTAAAGAAAATATGTGGTGTTATAAAGCTGAAAGGCTGAAGAATGATGATGATAAAGCACCCAATGACTGGATGGAACAGATTTATTGTTTACTGAAGCATTCTAATCTGTTCATAAACACAAAAAAAGTCTAGAGCTTTCTGCAGTCATCTTTACTCATGCCTTTGTTTTTTTGACTGATGATGTGAAAAGGAACTAGGAAATCCGAACACATTAAGTGAAGAGGAACTAGAGAAAGCAGTGTACAAAAACGGTGTGATACCGTCCCAGTAAGGTCCCAGTACTCTGTGTGAACAGGTCTTTAGTCATTTGTCTAAATACCCTATTACAAGAGTCCTGCTTGCTCCTATCCAGAGCAACTGATACAGATACAACTGGCAGCGCTGGGATTTTTAGGACCTTATATCTTCTGGTCATCAGTCCAGTAGCTTAATGGCAGCAATATCACGGTCCATTCTCATTTTGGCACAGATACTCTCCTACTTGAGAGTATCTACTAACTGATAAACCCAGGAGCTCTCGCAGGGGAAAAGAGCTGATTTAAAGGCGATAATGACCAGTGCTAGGCACGAATAGGTTGGAGGAAAAATATGGAAGAAAATCTCCTAGCTTCGTGCTTTAGTAAATCAGATGAGTTTGGAGGTGTGGGCTGTACAGTCCTGTTCTATAAAAGGAACTGCTGCTCAAAAACAATAATAAAAAGCTGCAGAATATTGTGATCGAGGCAAACATGCCACTACTAGAAGTTCTGCAAAGATCACACCAAGAGACGACAGGGAAGAAAGGCAGAAAATTATGTAGAAATCCCCAGAAATAAGGGGACGAAATATCCTTTTTAAAAAAAACGCAACAATGACAAACAAAGACAAAATCTTGCCGAAAAAACGTAAACGAAAAATTACTTTTAAGCTGACCCCAAATAAATCTGCTCTTCAACAAAGAACGGGGAAACGGGAATACAATTATAAACCATCCCTAAAGATATAAAGAAAAGTAGCACTGAAAATCAAACTAACTAAATAGTATTATTTCACAATACAAACACACACTTAGTGCTCAGAAAAGCTGAAAAAAGCTCCAAAATAAAGCTAATTCTTACTAGATTGTCTATGAACGGAGAAAACATGGTGCTATCGCTACTGGAAGTCCTGCAAAGATCACACCAAGAGCTAAGCAAACCAAGGTGGAGAGCAATATTGCAAATTTCCTCAGTAACTGCTAATAATTCTGTTACGGTATGTATTAGGACCCAAGTACGTGGAACCGAGGAATCTCACGGCGTATAATAAAAATGGAGAAATAATATAGAACCAAAGTAAAATGGAGGAAAAAGGAGCGAAAGGCTCTCTAACGCATGTACACTAAAAAGGTGAAAAAGGGCGCGCCGCTGTGCCATCAGCTGCCGGGGACAGAGGCGGCGGAGTTCATTCAGGACTGTGAGCGAACATGACAAAAGGGACGTCTCCCAAATCACGAGGCACGGGGGGGGGGGGGATGCACTCCGAAATGCAAAAAGGCGAGCCGGAGCTCGAAAAGTGCGCCGATTTGGGACGCTCCCCAAATCGAGAGGCGCAAAAGCGTTTCCAGAGGGCGAGCATTTGCACGAAGAAGAAAAGCCGGGCCGCGTCTCAAATGGAGGCGTGAAGCCGGCTGAAGTGAGGCTCGACAGAGCTGGGTTAGGCTGGGACGGGGAAACCTTGATCTTTCCCTAAAATGGCTAAATACCTCCATCCTTCAGCTCTAAACGCCCCCGGATGTTACCAACTGAATGCTAAGATGGTGCAGACGTACGGCGTGTCGAGGCGTTTGCGCACCAGTGGTTAGGCGTGCAGCGAGTTCACGGTGGAGTGAAACGACCTGGCAATGAAGACTGCTAGAACTCCCACTGAAGTAGAGGGAGACACAGGTGTTCATCATCAGGTCGTTAACCAGACACTGGATATAAGCCGCCTCACCGATTGCTCTGTAACACCAGTCAGCGAGGCAGCACTGCGAGGGAAAAGGTAGGAACCTTAACAAATTCAGACTATAAAGTTTCAAAGCAATGTAACTGTGATAAACTGATTATTAATAAAGTGGAAACGAGCTTCTATTAGTTATTAAAAACAAGGCATCGTATTTCTGTGACGGATGTGGCGTTGGGTAAAGATATGAACCTGTTTGTTTTTCGCTGCACTGCGCCGATAGCTTCATGCTACATCTAGCAGCAGCGTCATCGCTTGGCTGAACTGGCTCATGCTAATCGAAGGCATTAGAGAAAGCTTTAGCGGGGATACGATCACGGTCAGGTTCAGAGCGGCGTAACACTGCTAATATTGAAAGAAGGAAATGTCTGGGACGGGTCTGACTATTAATCTACATTAAGTGAGAGAAGGAAAGATTAGGGCCGAGCTCCATTAGCTCTCCACTCAGGAACGTCGCTCTAGAGCTGCTAAAGCTCATCGTAATAAACAAACTGCACGTCACGGAGCAAACGGCGTGCTCGCCGAGAAGTCGGTAAATTGAGAGGCTGCCTGAACCACCTGAACCTTCTCAAATCCCAAGCAATAAAGAGATAAAGGCTAATGAAACGTCGCTCTGCTGTCAGCAGCAACACTGAATGATGCACAGAGCCAATAATCTGTCTCAATCCTCCCGAGCACAAGGACCCGACAAAATTAGCATGTGTCCTTATCAAAGAGATGGAGCAGACAGCTACTTTCTCAAACAACCCCCACCCGACGAGTTCTAACACCCCAAACTACCGGCACAATCCCCGGACCATGACATGATTAATAACCGGCCTCCAAAAACAAACTACCCCGAATTACAACGGTGACTGATGCATATTAATTACAGAGCAACGACAAGAGTGTAAGAGTGTTCCTTAAATCCCACTGACAGGTTAAAACAGAGAGAGAGAGAGAGAGAGAGAGAGAGAGAGAGAGAGAGAGAGAGAGAGAGAGAGAGAGAGAGAGAGAGAG
>JAVSBV010153775.1:0-15099 GCA_033117975.1 Parotocinclus spilosoma
TGTCCTCTTTTGAACTCTGGTATGTCACCCATAATGTTGTGTGCATTGCAAAATTTGAAGCAAAACTGTGCTCTTACCCTGCTAATTGAACCTTCACACTCTGCCCTTACTGGTGCAATGTGCAATTAATGAAGATTGGCCACCAGGCTGGTCCAATTTAGCCATGAAACCTCCCACAATAAAATGACAGGTGTTTCAGTTTCATTGTCCAACCCCTGTATATTATTATATTGTTTTTATAATCATGTCACATTGGCTCATGTGGGTTAAACAACCTAGAACTGGCACATAAACAGTGATACTTTAGCTAAACTAAAAATTAACAACATACTGCACTAACACATTCCATTTCTGAGCTCGCTTTTTTTTCCATGTTTCTTCCTCGACATGACATTAAGAGCAAGGTACCATTGCATCTGAAAATCCAAACAGAAAGACAATTCCTTCTTCGTTAAATTAACTCTTGGTCTTACCATTTGATTGCTGTGCAGGGTTAAAGCCTCTGACTTGTCATAGTCAGGGGGGTTGGCCAAAGGGTCATAACCTAGGTGCTGCAACATGGGTGCAATTTCTGCCATATCTTTCACCACATCGTCAGGGATGTTTCCCACCCACTTAGAAAGGGCTTCTGTATTCACTGGGTTGAATACTTGGTCAGTCGACCGTTCCAACCTGCAGAAGGAAGTTAAAGATCAGGTTACTGACCTGCAGTCAGATCACAGGTATGATTCTTTCTATACTGCTCACAAAAATGAGCAGATATTTCTCTCATCCAGTTTAACATCCTTCTGTTCATCCCCATGAATATATCACTTGCTACTGAAACACAATAACTTTCTTTGGCTTTTCATTTGTTTTTTCTTCTGACGATCTGGTTTAATTAAATCAAATAAAATGCTTCTTTTTTAATCACTTCATTTTGAAATATCCCCATATCTTTGTGAGCAGTGTAGTTTACTAACTGTGAGATTTTAAGGAATAAGGAATAGAAATGCTTTAATGTACCACAGAAACTTTCCAGCAATGGTAATTTTTGTTAATAAACATGATGGAATAATATTTGAAGTTTATAGCTACATTTATTACTGTAAAACATATACTAAACATTAACGCACCTTCGCTTTAACAGCCAAGTGTGCATTACTGTTTTTTCTTTCTTAAAAAAAATTGTACCAGAAATCAAACAGCAGGTGATAAGGTCTCAGCACTGCAAAGCAGCCACTGTTGAGCTACTGAGCAAGGTTCTCACAACTGCTTACATTGTACATTTTTAAAACTGTAGAAGTTGTAAGTCGCTCTGGAAAGGGTGCCTGCTAAAGGACTAAATGTAAATGTACTGTAAGTCTCTTCAGATAAGAGCTTCTGACTAAGTGCAATGCATTATTGAATTGAGTTCCACTTGGCTGTGGGGAGTATGCATTGGGACATTTGGTTTTCTGACAATGTTTATAATTTAGCAACAAAATGACTATGGGGAGTATTATTGTGAAGTTATATTTGGTATCTAATGCATGTATGTGGAACATGTGAAGAACCGTACACACATATAAGGAGAACATGCAAACATCAGACAGCCAGCAGCAACACCGGGCCTTGAACCCAGGTCTCTGCAGCTGTGAGGCAACAATGCACCACAAAGACATCCATAGGTATACGTCTGAGGGGTTACTTACTGTAGGGGGTTTTTATGGTTAAAATATATTTGTTTGCGGGCTCTGTTTTTTTATGATTAAAATCTACTACGCCCTGATTTACGACGGGAATACATTCAGACAATTACAGTTTGCATTTATCATAAAGGGGAGCTTAAAACTGTGGCCACGACTTTTCCGCCAAAGTCACGCTGAAGGAATCACAGTGTGCACCGTACTTTAAACACTTAAGCATGATCGTGAACATGAAGATTATTTCATAATAAAGTATTTAACATCTCATCTAATTTGTTGAGTAATGTATTAAAAGTGTAAAACAAAAAGGATTTTTTTGACCATGTTTAATTTGTAATTGTACAGCTAAGATTAGCTAAAGGTAAGTATACACCAGACAAGTCTCTGTTTCCTAAAACTACTCCAGAGTCATCAGAATCATGTGCTTTAGTGTGTTAAATGTGAAAATTAATTAATCTACGTATTCTGACCAATCAGACTTAAAGATTTGAAAGTGCTGTGGTATAACGAAGAAGTAAAGTTATAAGAAAATGATCTATAATACGTTTCAGAAGGAGGTTACCACCCCTGATTACTTTCCTATAACTATAAGATCTCCACATTTGAGCTAGTAGGCCAGACTTTTTTAATTGCTTGTTTCTCAGATGTCCCTACTTGAGAATCTACTGAGGAGGGAGGAAAAAATATAAAAATAAATCTTTATTTATCAGCACTTTTCAATTTCCCAAGGACTATGTGGAATCAATACTAGGAAGGAGGAAGAAATAAAAATAAATCTTTATAAAAAATTTTTTTTATTAAATTTATTTAACCTATAATTAAATTAAAGTGAATCTGGCAAAAAATTAAATGAACTGAAGAAAACCATTGGCTCTCCACTGGAGGGCGGAATATATATATATAATTTTTTTTATTTTTTTTTTATTTCAACCATTGGTGCTGCGGCGGATCCGAGAAATACCAAAAAAAATTGTATTCTTCAAATATTATCGTCGGCGGATCCGCGAAACAAGCAATAAAAAAAGTCTGGTCTTATGATAAATTCTACAACATCACTCACTTAGACAGGGACACTCCTCCAGCTTTCCCGATCAGCTGCTCATGGTGCAGCACTGCCTGATCCCAAGGCAATTCCAGAAACTGAATGAGCTTTCTCATCACTTCCTCTGGATGTAACACCAGCTGTTCATAGTGAATGGGCAGGCAGCTGCCCTCTGCTGCAGCCTGACACTGCTCATACATGATCTCCACTGCTCGGTTCCATTTCACAAGGCAGTCCCGGTAACTCGTCAGGTCAAATCCCGTAATGGTCACCTTGCGTGATATCATTGAGTGAACCGTGGCCCGGCCATCACGAAGCATCAGGACGAATTTGGCACGTGGAAACAGTTTGGACAGGTACGTAAGGGACTTAAGAGAAAAAGGGTCCTTGTTACAGAGTCGTGGAGCCGGTTCGCCGTGACCTACGATGACCTCCAGAAGGAAGGCACGGATAGCTGAGTCCAGGACCTCCTCCGTAACTCCAGCCTCATTCAGTCGAATCTTCTCATTGGCCGAACGGCTCCAACTGGCCTGCAGTGCTAACAGACGGGGGATGACTCTAGTCTCTTCTCCACAGCGTACCTCAGAGTGGGCATCCAGCATAGCCCGCATCAGAGTAGTGCCACTACGGGGGACACCACCAACAAAAATCAGGGGTATGTCTTCATAGGTCAGAGAGTAACTGTAGTTAAGCTGTTGGTTTGCAGCCCATAGATCCCAAGTGGCCCGAGACTGGGAGTTCTGGCATTTTGTAGTATTAAGACCAAGATAAAATACTGTAAGAGTGCTAAAAAGCACACAGGCCAGCAAGGTATTGCGAGTCTGTTTCCTCATGGTATAAATAATTTAAAGAAAGTGACGAGAAAAGGAACATGGATAGCGTAATGACCAAAATCAAAGAAAAAGGACAGGACAGAAGAATTCAGGGTGTTGCAAAATACTGATGTAACAGCCCCTTATTGCCTTGCTTACTCTTGAATCTAGGCCTGATGAGTCAAGCCTCTGGCTGGTGGTCTGTACCACTCTGTCTGGAAAAAATAAAGAAAGAAGGAAGGAATAGTGAACATTTAATCGTTATTTGAGATACATTCACATTGCCACGCAAAACATTGCTTAAAGAAATCCAGCAGTTGCACTAGAGGATCAGCAGTCTAATGTGTTAGCCCACCATCATGGGATCCTGGGTACATATACAGAGCCAATTGTTTCTGAATGTGATGCTTTATCCTGAGGCTTTAACCCGGGTCACTATGGTTCTGAGCTAGAGTATTAGACAACTTAGCTCCACCATGATGGAGGAGTTAAAAAGTGATTACAATTTTTGATCCAAGAGCCGCACTGACCCGATACTTCACTATTCATCACAGATACTTCATTATTTATGCCAGATGTAAAAAGACAAAACAAAAGACATCAGCAGATTAAAAATGAAAGAGTGGATTACCTAGTCTGTATTAGCAAATTTACAGAAAGTTCAGAAACCTGTGTTAGCAACTGAATGTTGAACGATCTAAATCTCTCTCTAACGTGTTTCATTTCCTTTCCTGCTTAGTCTTTGTGGTTGCTTCTGCACTTTCTGTAAAGTGTATTTAAGCCAATGTAGATCAAACAATGTGCTGTAACATCTGGCAGAACCATAATATTGCATGCAAATATGTTTATGAAGCATTTCCCACATCTGTACAACAAATGTATTCATCATTAGAACATACCATATTGTTACAGTGGGTACTTTTATCACCCATTGTACCTGCTGGGTCCTGTACATATTTCTATTATTATTGTGTATTATTTAGTGTTTGAACACCTCTTTAAAGATTCTCCTTGGTAGCAAGTTCACACAAGTACACACAATCGGATGCTAAAATGTTTCTTTGAACTGTTTCTGTAGTTTTAATACCGATATCATGCTTTAATGCTCGAACTATTAGCAGTCTGCTGATGGAAAAGAAGTGCTGTGTGAAACCCATGCAAAGTCAGGCGGTAAAAAAATTCTGCTTCTTTTTATTTAAAGCTTTATGTAGCTTCAGATTTTAGAGTTAAGCTTTTACGTTGTTTCATTAAGTCAGAACACCACATCGAAACATGGCACAACAAAAGTTGCTAAACATGGCTTAACTTCTGGTTCTTGTTTCTCAGGTTTAGCTCGTAGATCCACCTTAAAACCTTAAAGTGCGGTGACAATATCCACCAATAGGTGTCGCCAATAAACTTCGTATTATTGCTTCTTTAATCTCAGATTTAGATTATTGTAATTTATATACTCCAATTGAATAGATTACAAAAATGTATAATGGACAAGTTACTCTGAAATCAATATCATTTCTTAGTAATTCCCTTAAAGGTACTTTAATTGTTCACTGTACAGTTATATTGCTAAAGGTCTCCCTTAATCGTGTAACATAAAAGTATTTTACATTTAAATATGTATTAAATATATCATTGTGAAATGGATAATTGTTTCTTGTACATTTACAATGCAAAATCCCATCTCACACTGTGCATAAATGTACTATTTGCACAGCAATTTTGTTGTATCACGTAATCTTTGTATACACAGATTTGTGTCATCTTTATCCTCATGCACGTTGTATAAGTTTTCTAAACAACAAACTGCGCGCTTTTCTGAAAAGCATTGGGTCTCTGGTCTAACTGGACTATGTACACATGGAGGAAATTCAAGATCACTGTTACTGTGCTGCCCTTTAGAATTTGTATCAAACTCTGACGATGTTTTAAAGGTCATGTCTTTGCAGAAGTATGGAGAAGGGTACACAAACTTTCAAGCGCCACCAATAAAAATAATATGCAATAAAAAATACGACTCCAGTACTTAAATAAACGACGCCACCTCGAGGCGATATGTCGCCACTGCAGATATGTTTTAAGGTGGACCACGAAATTCCGTCAGATAAATATGAAAACAACTTCTGTCGCGTTTCGTAGTCACGACTCAGCTGTACAGTGTTTGTCATCACATACTGCATAATTATTAAGTACATTACAAATGTAATCATCCATAGCTTACCGTGTCTCACTGTTTTCTCTCTTATCCTCATGAGAAGCGTTTCTGGCAAGACAGAAACACGAAGTGTGACGTGCTCACGTGGACTGCGTGAAGGCAGACTGGCAAACATCTGGAGGGGGAAAAAACTCGTAATAGATTTATATGATGTCTAGATACATTGTGCCTCCTGAGGATCTAAACTCGGGTTCGCAATCCATTAAAAGCTGATGAGTCGATTTGCGCTCGGTCTCTCTCTCTCTCTCTCTCTCTCTCTCTCTCGCGCGCGCGCACGCACGCACATAGTATCGTTTTTAACATGTGCTGCACATATTTTGGTGTTACATGGTATATATGCACCCCTTAGCATATATAGATCCCATAGCTGCACTCTAGATAGGGCACTCTCTTAAATCTATGTTAAACATGACTTCCACGTTTAAAATATAGTTAATTTATTTAACTGCTTAATCCTCATTAGGGTCCCAGGAAAGCCAGAACATGCCTAGCCACCAACCTAAGAGGGCAATCCATCATAGTGCACTCATTCATGGTACTTAAAAAATACCCATTAGCCTAATATACATGTATTTAGACTGAAACCAGAGTTAACCTATGTGGACACAAGGACCCAGGACCCAGACCATTCCACCTGGGATCAAACCCGGGACATTTTCACTGTGAAGCGTCTGTGCTACCCACCAAGCCACCCCTTTCAAAGATATTCCATGCCTTAATCATATAAAGTCCACAGAATAAAGACATGCCAGTTCTAATGACATGTTTTGCCATAATTTCAGAACCAAATTAGGAGGAATGTGTAGTTGTATATAAACGTTTCAACACAACCTCTGCAATGAATAAATCTGCAAATGTAAAGTCAGTTCATTTCTGGGATCCTAAAATCAGCAGGAAAGTTGCCCAAAGTGTATGGTCTAGAGTACATGCCAAACATGTAATAGTTGAGTTTCTTACTTTCAAAGGTTAAGTTCTTACAATTTAAGGAAAAACATTTTAACTAGGGGTACCTAGTGGCATAAGACACATATTTACAGTGTTTACTATGGTCATCAACATGTACATCAAGTTCAGCAAGAAAGTCCAAGCTTGAATGTATACAATGAATTTCCAATTACATGTTGCACTTTGGTTTTGTGTGCTTTTAAGCATGTTGTTTATCAGCTCAATGTATTGTAGTTTGGTGCTCTGTAGCAGCAAAAAATACTCAATTGTTGGTCTCTTTCATGTGTAATCCTTAGGCAGTGGGTAAAACTGGAGACTGCCATTGTGTATCAGGACAGATTTCAGGGTTAACTTTGAAAAATCTATCTAAAAAAATATTTTCAGATTCTTCAGCTTAACCAAATCGCCACAGGACATGCTTCACATTTATCAATAGGAAAAAGTTAGTTGCTGCTACTTTTCTTTCTGTATTGGATTATGGCGACCTTATTAACATACATACCCCTGCAACATGTCTGCAGTCTTTGGACTCTGTATACCATGGTGCCTTGAGGTTTGTCACAGTTTGCAAAGCCCTCACTCATCAATGCATTTTATATGCACTGCATTTTTTTAAGTGGCTTTCATTGGCTGCACGTCACCTTTCACATTGGTACATTTTTATATACAAAGCAATTATAGGCCAACTTTCCCAATATTTATGTGGTTATATCTCAAGGTCCCAGAGTACTTATTCCTTGTGCTCTAATGATTGTTATCTGCTTAATGTTCCCAAAGTTCGCACTGAATTTGGTAAGAGCTTCTTCATGTATTTTGCACCCACCACTTGGAACGCATTGCAGAGCACTCGCAATCTGGAGGAACATATTTCTCTTGGAACATTCCAAAAATGTAGTGAGGAACTTGGAATCAGCTTCTTATCGTTCCTGCTCGTTTTGTTTGAAAGCTGCGTTATTCAACCCTATTAATCCGATTAGATTGTTTTTGTATATTTTATGTTTGAGTTGTTGTTTTATGGTGCAAGTCGTGTTTAAATGATGAAACATGTTTTAGGCTGCTGTCTTGGCCAGGCTTCCCTTGAAAAAGAGATCATTGTGTCTTAGCAGGACCGACCTGGTTAAATAAAGGCTAAATAAAAATAAAATAAAAAAAGACGTGTTGCATCGCCTGTCGCCAAAGACACTGCAGTATAACCTTACATTGTAAAAATAGTCTTATGCAAAACTATGGTTATATTACTATTGATTTTATAAATTACAGGAATTTATCACAAGCTCTACACAGAACAGAATAGAACGTGATTTTCTTTCACTGACAAACGCACAAATTCCAATTGAGGCTTGCTGGGGCCTAACTGACTGCTTAATGCACAGGGCAGAAACCACCTCTAGACAGGGTGCCAGTAAACAAACACACACTATGGGTTGTGGAAAGTTTGGGGTACTAGCATTTAGATATCAGAACTTTTTCTCGTTCTTATAAAACTAGAAAAAATGTTTTTAACTCAACATCCTGGACAGCCTGTGTTAACTTCTTAACATTTAAAAACAATAGTAATACATCACTTTTGTTTAAACTTGTACACTACCACTACCACTTGCTAATATGCCCTTTGTGGGGAAATCTCTTGCTCGGAAATGGTGATAATTTCTGACCAATGGATATTTGCCTAGACATTTTTGCAGAACATCAGCCAATAATTTCATTTCAATTTACAGCAGATGCAGTACTGGCAGTACTAAGGCTTAAACTTTGGTACTGAGTTTGATCCATAATCCAGAAAGTACCAGATACGTTACAAGATATTGCCATAAAAAAATAAGGCACGCTGGTCAGCCATAATATTAAAGCCACCTGTGTAAAATTGTGTAAGTCACCCTCAAGACACTCCACAATACCTCTTATCTGGCACCAAATAATTCGCAGGAGATTCTTCAAGTTCTCCAAGTTGCGAGGTGAGGCCTCTATGGAGCTCACTTTTTTTTTGCAAAGCTGGGGAATTTGTAAAAGCTGTAGTCTTGTAAATGTGTGCTAAGGTACATTATCCTCTTGAAAGAGCCCACTGTCATTAGGGAATATTAATTTATGATTGAAATCACAAAAGCTTAACGTTAAAACGATGTATGAAGCAGCAAAACTGTGAACAGAGAACAGGAAACATGTAGGAGGAAGTTGTTTAACTGAGATGACTGGTTTTTTTTTGTTTTTTTTTACTCAAACCAATGTAACACCCAGCGGAAAAGGTTTACACAAAACCACATGCAAGACAGAGCACACTTCGTTTTGTGAAACAAACACTTCATAAACATGTCAAAGCAAATAAATAGATTTGAGAAAGATGTGAAGTGTGCATGATGTATGCTACTTAATTATGATGTATTTATGTATGTATGTATGTATTATTAATGATGTAACTTACTTAATTTTAATACAAGGTTATTCACATTTATACAATCACTACGTATTAGCAGGATCAAACTGAAACAACAGCACCCTTATTCATCATCGCTGCCTCACTGCTTTGAACTCTATATACACATTAGCATTTAAAGCCGGAATTCATTCAAATTATTTTGATATTTTCAAACTGATTTACTGTTTCTAATGACTATTAGTGCTTTAAATGAAACATTTCTCACATACAACTGCAAAGACATATATTAGTACAGTCTTAATGATAAATCAGTTTGCCAAAACATCCTGAAATCTGACTTCTCCCTCAGATACAGAAAATTCTGTCTGTGCCTCGAAACTTGTGGTTTCCTTGTTGGTGGGCAAGCAAATTGCCACTGCACCACCCAGGCGCTTGGCTTACACTTGATTTGTAAATTTATTTATTCATCGCATTTACATCCTGCTCTTTCCTGGTCAGGCTCGAGGGGAACTCTAGCGCCTAGCGTTAAATAATTTCAGACAAAATCAGACAAAAGGCACTACTGGAACTCAAGCAAGGGTCCATGCCATGGTGGGCTAGCATATTAGAAAGCTGTGCCACCACAGTCCCCTTGTATTTATAATATAAACGTGCTAACTTGAAATTATGTACCAAAATGTATTATTGAGTCATACAACTGAGGAGAATATGTGATGATTTAGACATAGCCTTCCCTTCCTAATATTAGCCTTAAAGAGTAACTTCAGATAAAAATTTCTTGATTAAGTTCAGGATAGAAAGTTACATTTCCCCTCTTGGCCACTTGTATTTATACTTTAAATTCTGATTAATCCTACAATAGCAGGCTAAATGCATACAGGGTTCAAAGCAGGATTTTAAGTTTTACTGGGCTGTGCTGGCGTCCATCTCCTCAGCTTCTCCTGCAGCACTGCCTTCTTGCTGAGGATCTCCAGGTAGGATGGTTGTGACCTTCTGAATGAGCTCCTCTATCTGTTCTTCAGTCAACCGCTCTTCACTCTCTTCCACCATCTGAAAGGAGATACACAACATATTGACATGCAAAAGCAAAGATTGCCTAGCAAAGATTGCCTGTCAGAAAAACTCAACTCTGCAGACAAAACGCTTGCTGTATTTAAGTCACACTGGATTATTAACAACACCATGTATATCTTGCAAGTCTGGTAAGTCTGTTTATTTATTCAAGTAGTAAGATATGTTTTCATTTTCTCAAAACTACAACATCCCAATAGCTAAAAGGTGGATCAGACTGGCATTACAGCCGTTGGTTTGATCAGTGCCATGACATTGCTAAGAATGATACACCACCCAAATAGTATCTGCTCTGTGGCGGTCTTGTGGGGGGTGCAGATAACTGAAGAACAGGAGTAAGGGAGACTAAAAAAAGTATACAGACTCTTATATTGGAACTACAAAGTACTCCTACATTAATGAGACCTGGATTTACTGACTTCATTTGATAATTTTTCGAAAGATCTGATCTGATTTTCAGGTCTGATAGTCAGATTTGACTAGCACTAAAAAATTGAAAGCAATAAAAGGAAGTGATGATGTATATCTAACAAATCAGTTGGCGCCAAATCATTTTAAAATACTTTAGAAACGATTCAAATGGGCCCGACCAGATTTGACCACGAACACAAGTACAAAATAGTAATTCACAAACAACAGGAGGGTTAATACGTGGGACGTACTGAAAAGGTTTTGCAACTAAAAGCTTCCGTTTTGTCTTGGACCTGTGACACCCTGTATATAATACATGCATGCAATAGAAAATTGGGAGAAATTTGTTTCTGCATCAAAAGTACTACAATGTCAAGCTACTTTTTTATGTGAAACGTTTCTGCCCTACATTTGTTTGAGAAATACATAAAACTAGATACCATTTCCCCATTAAAGACAGACAAATGTAGAAAAGGCACAAATTAAAAAGGCCAGAACTTCAAAGCCTGACCAGCTGGATCTCGACAGCCGTTTGTGGTCTGTGGTTCAGTAGCTGCAGTTTCTCAGCCCTGAAAAAAAGAAGCAGAGAAAAGCAGCTTAGTGACTCCTGTCTTTGGCTGAAAGATGAAAATCAAATCAGACTAAACAGGTTGAAAAGCAGTGTGTGTACAGTAGAAAGCGCTACCACATTTATGCAAATTACAGAGCTCATCAGAAAGAAGTAGACACTCTGTAATTACTGATACTAAGTGTAGCATAGGTATGGGGGACATAAATACCAAATGCTGGTGATGGATTAGTAGTACACTCTTAACAAATCCTAGTCAAAACTCAGCAGCATCTGGAAATAATGGAACATGGCAAAAGTCCAGAACAGGAACTGCTTTACTCACTTGGTGAGTTTGTGTGGAAGCATTTCAGTAAGAAACTCTGTCAGTATTTCAGGAGTCTGGTGAACACACGGCGTCTTGGAAAGGTATTTAAGTGCCTTTCATGCAAAAAAAGAGATTTTCAAAGCAAAATTAGACACAAATAACACCTAGCATATGTTACTGCCATTACATAATTGTTAACAGGAATTTAATTAGTAGTTCAAAATTGTCTTAGACAACAGGATTGCTGTTACATGGTTTTAGAAAAAGTCCCAGGCTTTGTGTATAGAGAAAGAGTTGCAAAGCCACTTGTGCCTGTGAAAAACATCAAAGACTGAGTGAAGTTTTGGGCAGTAGTGTGGAGCGATGAATCATGGTTTGAGCTGTACTGTGATGCTCCAGAAATGTAGCTTTGAAGTAATGGTGAGAAAAGAGTGCATCTCTACCAAGGCTAAGCATGGAGAAAATGATGTAATGGTATGAGGACCATGTGAGGACCAACAACTATTTCATACAAAGTTTTAGTGAATGATTTGACTGCAATGTGAGCCAATACAGAGGCTTCTATGCCCCAGTTTTAGGGCACTGTTCTGCACGACACTGCTCACTGGCGTTAAATAGATCTAATAATCACCTTAGTTGATCTCTCTATTACTGCATGTTTTCCCATTATAATAGCTTCAATTACATTATTGCAAAAAGCTCTATTTGTACATTAAGCATTGACTTGGATTTGCATATCAGAAGTCATATAAGCTAAAATAAGATAAAGAAGGGACTGAAATGAATGAAGGGTGAAATGGTGATGCTACCTGTAATGATCTCAGGGAAAGAGGAAAAATGTGAGAATTTTTTTGTCTTCTGAATCTAGAGTGCAGAATATTACTGGATATGAATAATAATAATAATAATTATTAAGTATAATGACAAAATATACAATTTATTATTATTATTAATAATATCGCAGTTACGTTCTTGGGTGAAGCATGCCTCTTTGCATTTTAGCTCAATTAGCCTTATAGTTAAACATCAGAAAATGAACACATATTTTGGAATATCAACTGCAATTCGATCCTCAAAAGGCATTTTTAGATTCACATTCATAGACTTCTGCTGAAAAGCCTGGAGAGGCAACCACTAAAGAAGAAGGAACAATAGAAATCCTGTATTGTAGCTGTAACTAACCTCGTACATAATTGTGTTAAGGTTCTGCTGTCCAGCGCTGTGTTTATTTTTAACACTTTCTTTCCTTTTCTCCTTCAGCTCTGTTAACAGCTGATAGACCTATTATCGAACATACACGAACATACACGAACATACACGAACATACACGAACATACACGAACATACACAAATACACAAGCAATCTT
The DNA here is from genome assembly GCA_033117975.1 of Parotocinclus spilosoma. NCBI lineage: Eukaryota > Metazoa > Chordata > Actinopteri > Siluriformes > Loricariidae > Parotocinclus > Parotocinclus spilosoma. The sequence goes on from JAVSBV010153775.1 coordinate 12,774, forward strand.
GGTTAACCTGAAATTGACTTTTGGTTATGCATTTTTACTTCTAACAACAAAAGAAGCTGGTATTCATATTACTGACCTCATAATTGCTAAGCATAGCAGCATTGGAATCCCTCCTACAACACATATTACACATCGTTACACTATTCTTTACAATTCACATTTATCATATAAAAACAGGCATGTTAAAGTAACCAAAAATCTAGAAAAATGTACAAAGAAACCATATACATGTTTCTGAATAAGCCATATAATTTATAATAAAAAGGAATATTGATTAAGTCATTCAGTCAGTGTTTTAAAAATCTTGGACACCGAAGTGAAATTACACACGTTTTGATTTTCTACACTAGTTGGACAGGATTAGATTTATAAGGAAAATTTATATAATTAGACAAGTAGATATCTGTCAGGATCGTTTTCTCTGAATTTAACGACTGCACTTCCACATACCTTGACAGATTCAATCTTTAAAATATTATTTCTTTAATACTCGTGCTTTTATTCCACATTTTATCCTCATCATATACGAGGCCATGTCAGTCACAGGCGTCCGATTTTGACACCCAATAACGGGTGCCTGCATAAGTATAACAGAAAGCAGGCAGGGGTCACTGTTGCAGTCCCTGGTGATGATCTCTTAACCAGCTTCTCCTCCCATGGTCAAAGGAAGCTGCCAATGTTGACTAATTAACTTGTCTAGTTTTGTTTAGTTTGTATAGCTATTGTAAGTCGTCCTGCATAACAGTGTTTGCTAAACGCTTACTCTGTAACACAACAGGTGGTAGTCTAAGTACATTACAATCTATGATGAGGACAAAATAAATGCAGTCATGTGCATAAATAATGCAAAACCTGGGCTTCTAAACCTACTAGTATTTAATTCTCTCAAAATTTAGGGAAATGAAATAAAATTCATTAGACAATGAAATATCCCCTTACGTTTGTGAGCAGAATATTTAGAAATCGCGGACTATTAATGCACACGGTGGTTTAATGCTATTTACAGTATATTTTATTGTTTACTAGCTTCTAGTTAAATACTTTGAAAACTGAAACTGATATAAAACGAGAGAAACCACTGACCCCGTTGTACTTATTTAACGTTACAAAAATGCCATGCAGTTTAAACCGCTTAGCGGATGTGCTTTTTATTCATTTAACGCACATATATGTAGCAAACAAAATACAAGAATAAAATAGTAAATAAATAACTTTCTTACACGTCCATCGTTGACGGCGTGACGGTTTTGCTTCTCTAAAGCAACCGGGCGGAAACATGACCTCAAAGCTATTCGTTCCTATAGCTATTCCTTCACTGTTTACATTTTTAAATGTTCATTTTAAACCTTTAGTAATTATCTTATTGTTTAACCTGAACAGTATTGGCATTGATATTATATGAACATAATAAAAGAACAAATACACAGATTCAAAGAGACATCTCCCGTGTTTACAGTAGTTTACAATCACATGGTTCAAAAAGAAATAAGATTCGCTAACAGGTCAAGAAAATGAAGGAAACAGCTCTGGCTCCTGTTTCAGTATCCCCAAGAAAAATCACATCATCATCATCATCCCCTTAACACTCAGAGACAGCTACAAGAGAAGCACACCGACATAAAATAAACCTGTTTGTCTATTTGTCTATTATTTCATCACTCTCATATATCATTCCCCAGTTTTGTAAAATGGTTAGCATTAAGAGTTTATACACTCTCAACTGTGTGTATTATTATTATTATTATTATTATTATTGTTGTTGTTGTTGTTGTTGTTGTTGTTGTTGTTACAACCCCAAAAGCCAGAGTCATGGTATGGGGCTGTTTTAGGCACATTAAGGTAAGCTGCATTAATGCAGAAAAGTACATTGAAAGAGCAGCACATGTTCCCTTCAAGAAGACATCTATTTTAATAGATAAAATGAAGCACTAAAGAAAAAATGCAGAAACACTGCCATAAGTGTTTGCAGAAAGAATCGTTGCTTGGTATCTTTAGTGCTTAAAAGACCTTTTAAGCATTATGGGAAGGACTGGGTACAAAGTGGTAAATTCCAAATTTTGGAAATGTATTGCATGTTTGAAATGCAGGAATGTACACTATCACATAAAATTAGTTTGATCAGACAAAACATGATGAAATTTCAGGTTCATAATGTCAACAATGAAGTAAAAGTCATAGTAAACTTAAAAAAACACTGTGTTTATTTTAATTTAATTTAATTTTTGCATTTTCTATTTAATGATTTATGGTTGTATTATTATTATTATTATTATTATTATTATTATTATTATTATTATTATTATTATTATTGTTGTTGTTGTTGTTG
>JAVSBV010153816.1:0-15097 GCA_033117975.1 Parotocinclus spilosoma
GCATAATACTGTAAAAAACAAGTTCTTACTAAATTCCAGTCAACGTTTGAAGAACTTATCCAGTGTGATTTGACACGCTTTTGAAATGGCGACTTGTGGCTTTTTTTGTAGTACATGGAAATGTTAGTCAAAGACCTGTAGGTGGCAGTAGAGGGCTTGGGGGGAACACGGGAGTTTTCGGGTAGTGATGCCGGAGACGAAGAGTTTCTTCACGGATATTACATACTGTACACTTTCTTTGGTCCGATTAAGCGGATAGGCGAATAATATTACACGTCCTATTAACCGGAATCTACTGTATTTATTTTACGATTAAACTAATGCAAAATGCTACTCTGTGTTTTAGAGCATTGGAAAATAATATTATTAAGGGGTTGTTAATGTGAGTCTGTTAACAAACAAACAAGAAATCTGACCAGTCAGTTTTATGATATTCACTAGGGAGGCTGATTCATAGCTATCTAACCCCTTCTTGGCATACTGAAGAACGTGCAATTTATTTGTCATTCATAAATGACCATTACTGCCAATGGTGCACATGCTAATGCATAATGCATAATGCACATGCTAATTTGCCTATATAACGGTGGGATTGTATGCACTGCATGTCACTGATGTCTATGAATGAGCTACTAAACTAAATGGAAAGGCCAGTAGGAAATATCCTATGTAAACTGCTCACATAAATTAGGAGATATTTCCCACAAGAACTGCTGGACAAGCTGATCCTGTCCATGCCCCATCACTGTCAGTGTGTTTTGGCACTCTTGGGTGATCATACACCCTACTGAACAGACAATGTGGGGCACTCTTGTCCAGTTTGACATGCTTCGGTTCACCCTTATGAATATATCACTTGCTACTCAATCACAATAATTGAGTTTGCATCTTATTTGCGTAATCAATCAACTTTCTTTGACTTTTCTTTTGCTTTTGTGATTATCTTGTTTAATGAAATCAAATCAAATGCTTCTTTTGGTAATCTTTTCCTATTCGTTTTGAAATATCCCCTCATTTTTGTGAGCAGTGTATTTGGAAAGATTTGTTCGCACCATTTTAAGTTCCACATTTTTACATGTTCATTCTTTGTTCTCTATCACTGTCGCAGTTCTTTCTGATACAAAGATAACATTTTATATTTTAACCACTAACTGCTCTTTCTTTAAGTCTTTGTTTTTCGTAGTCTTGTTTTGTATTTGAACTAGCTCATGTCCGCACAGTACAATCCACAATTGTGGTGCAAATACTGATTGTATTTATTCATGGTTTGGAAGAAACTATGAAATTGTTTTTGAAATATGTTTTATAGCAGGTATTTGTGAATGAAATCATGTTGTAAGATTTTTTTGTGCATCCACTTGCATAGTCTGTAGTCCCTGCTTCTCACAAAACTCCAGCATAAAATGGATTGTCCTAATATTTATTCTTTTACTGCCATGTAGCCAGTAGACAGTTAGGAATTATGTGCATATTGATATAAAACCTGCTCTTGACAAACGCTGTACTGGCTCCTTTATTAGGGAACAGTTTCATATGCATAGATTTTGTGTCAGTTTATTTCTTTTTGACTTTTTAGTGCTTTATCTGGTCAGGGTTTCAGGAGCACCAGAGAACGTCTCCAGAGTGTACAGGTGTTATAGGTACTCCACAAGACCGTTACAGGCCTTGCAGAATGCCAAACATCTGAAAGAAAAGTTGAAACCACTGGTGAAATTTCTACTTTGCATTTCTTAAAGGCATTTGTGATTTTCATTACAGGTAATAGATCTATAATATATATATTAATGTTTGTTCCAACATTATCGAGTGCTTCCTTTACAGTGGTGTGAGCGGGCCAAACTGATTTGGGGCCAGTTAAAATATATAAATATTAAATATAACAAAAATAAAGTGTACCTCCTAATTCAGGTTAAGAATGGATATACATTAGTGAAGGGTTTGGATATGAAATAACCATAAAGGGAAGGATTATTTAATTATTTTAATATCTTATATCAGACATGGAGCCATCATTTCCCAAACTGTTTTGGCCTGTCCAGTGCTGCGTTTACTCCGGTTTCCTCCCACTACCACTTAACTTCATTGGTGTCTCCAAAAGTGACCCTTAGTGTGTGATTGCGTGCATGACAATGGAGTGGCGCCCCGTCTAGGGCTGTTCCTGCCCTTGTGCCCAGAGTTGCCGGGTGAGCACCGGTCACGTAGCCCGCGACCCTTTGTGGAATAAGCAGAAGATTTAGACGAAGATAATGAATTAATGAGTATACGGACTTTGGCACCATCATCCATTATCAAACGCACTTCTCTAGAGATACTCGCAATCAAGCTAAGCAGTTTGGTGTCAAGAAACTTGATCTACAGCCCAAAGGAATTAAAAAGAAAGCCAAAATTTGAACTTGCAGCACCTAAAAAGGCTGAAAAGACTGTTATAAAGGCCTAAATGGGTATGTATCGTGTCTTTGTGTGGCCTTTTTGATGTCTTCTGTCCCAATATGACTCTCCGAGAGCTGATCAAGTTTGTGGTAACAGCAGGTTTTATTTTTTATCTGCATTTGCAACAAATGATGACAACAGAGGACAACCGTCACCACGTGGGCAACAACACAGTATCTCCTCATAAATCTACAGTTTTTTTTAGAATACACATACATCTCAAATACAAAATAATAAAATGAAATGGTGATCGTATAGTAGATTAAACTCAGGCAATTCAATAATAAAGAAAATAGACATTATGGCTAATTCACACTGACTGTTACCTTTTTTTTTAGTATTTAAAAAATATGACGTTTACATATTTCAAAAATTACGTAAAGTGTCGCACTGTAGCATACCTGCATTTGTAACAAAGGATGACAACAGAGGACAATTGTCGCCTGGCAACAACACAGTATCTGTAGGAAAATGTGGCCTCGGGTCAATGATTGCTAGCTACACAGCAGAGACTCTTACACTACGTTAAAACCCGTACAAAACGTATGGTCAATTTAGTAAAAACCTGGCAGAATTATTCTGTAATCCAAAATAAATAATATAAATAAATATAAGTGTAAACAGCTGAACATCAACACAGTTAAAAAGTTAATTAACATTGTTTTAACCCACGAACATTCAAAGGCACGTAATGTAATCAAATCAAATCAAAAGTGGCTTTATTAGCATGACTGGTTCGTACAGTGTTGCCAAAGCATTTACACATTTAGTAACAAACGCACAACAACAACAAAACAATTCTATTAATAAATACAATCAAGTAATATTAACAGCAGACATAAGTAGGTAACACTTCTAGTTACAAGGGATAATATAAATTAAAAGAAGTAATTTTAACAATTATAATCCTACAAATTGTGTGTTTGTGTGTGTGTGTGTGTGTGTGTTACCCACTCTCTCTCAAGTGATGACAGACTGTTAGGTATTTAGTAGTGAGAGCTGCTGTGCCTCCCTCACCTACAGTAGAATTAGTTTCAACTGGTCCATTTCACTTTGGTTTTTGAAATGTGTTATAATTTGATTAAATTTTTTTAGGTAAATTTCTCGAATCGTTTGGTATTTTTCACAGTGAAGGAGAAAGTGCATCTCTGTCGTACAGTGCACACACACCCTGCCCTCTCTGGGCATCCAGCTCTTTTTATAGCGGCCCGGTTTCTAGAGCCAGGCAGTGGGCACTGAGTCTGTACTTGGTCAGCATTTGTTTCTGCTTTGGATCTCTGACAGTCAGGAGATATTCAGCCAATTCATACTGGGGGGTTTAGAGTCCGGTAGAGTTCCAGTTTATTCTGAGTTTGAATTTGGTTTTCCCAGTGATCCAGATAAAGCTGTTTAGTATTTTGGATGATCTGACTAATGTTGGGTTTGGGGTTTAAAGCAGTGCTGGAGTGAGACTGATGGTTAGTTGTGGTAGTTGTAGTTAGATTATTTGTTGGGGTTGATGTTAGCGGGTTAATTAGTCTCATAGCCAGCTGACTGATGCAGCTCTTTTTAGGGGTTCTGTTCTTGGCTCTGTAAGGCTTTAAAATGAAGCGTTTCCTTGCGACGGCTTTTTAAATGCATCCAGAATTTAAAAGTTCATTTTTTCCATGTTTATTGACAAAGGGAATCAGCCTAATTTTGCCCTGCATGCATTGGTTGGTGTTTGTCTCGGTACTTTTAAGATAAATCTACAGAATTGAGCATGTAGGCTTTCTGTTGGACGCTTACCTCCTTATGAATTTTCTGTTACTTTGAAGATTACCCATGATCCTTTGCTTTTACAGCTTGTGCAGGTATACCGTTATAACAGTAAGTGGTATGATTGTACCATTTAGTGGGATTTAACCTGAATCTTTTTGTGGTGGCCTAGTGGTTAAGGTACTGGGCTATGGTCCAGAAAGTCCAGGGTTCAAATCCCACCTTTACCACAGTTGGGTCCCTGAGCAAGACCCTTAACCCACAATTGCTTTGGATTGTAAGACTGTAGTAATTGTAAGTCACTCTGAATAAGGGCGTCTGCTAAATGCCATATATGTAAATGTAACTTTGTAACATACACAAGGGTATTATCCTTAATATTAAGGTAATTAATCTAATTAAGCCATATATTATTGGGCCAGATAGTCTGTTAGTTTTTGTAGTACAGCAGTTGTAATGACACACATAACAGCAAATGAAGGTGCTAAAAATCTTATAAACAAGCAATGGGACTGGATCTGTACAATGATGTGCAATTCCTAGAATTACAAGTACAGTAAATCTACAGTCATGTACAGAAGCTATTCTGTATGTTAAGCAATGCTTATCTGTATTTATTTATAAATTGTATCATAATAATCTGTCAGTCACGAAACCTGGACTAAAATGTCACAAAACGTCGAACAACAACACGTCTAATTAATTTAAATTAAAAACTTTAAATTAAAAATGCAAGAAAAAAAATGACCTCAGCACATTTTGAAACTCTGCAAATTGCCTCTGGATAATTTTGACTACGGGCATTATTATGGGTTTGGCTCCATCTGGTGGTAAAAAATATAATTACAATTTCGCAATTAGACCAACAGGTTTATATAAAACTGGACCTATCGGTTACTCAATTTATTTCTTAGTTAACGTATGCATTTATCTGATGAAAGTGTCGGTGAAAGAACAGTTTGGAAATACATATATGGAAGTACATACTGAAACGTTTTCAAGTCTCCATTTGATCTCATCTAAGTGAATTGTCCCTCAGATGTAACTCCTAAAATAATTTAACATTCTGATCTGATACAAATGTGATATATAACTGACTAATAACATAAAAAAATCACCAAAATCACGTTTTTTGGGAATACTTCTATATCACCTTTACAACGGCGCATTAAGCAGCTTTAAAATGTCTGCATTATCTAACTGAACAAGCCCAGGACAACAGTGGAAAGGAAAAACTCACTAAATATAAAAGGAAGAAACTTTTGGGAGGACTAAGACTTAAAAAGGGACCCAAACTCATTGTGTGGTCTAGATGTTATGGTCAACAATTAAAAGTTATATAAGTAACAAGTTAAAAATAAGTTATTAAGCTCACAGCCCCTTAAGATATAGAAGAGAAATTTAACTCTAAAATGTTCCAATTAGATTTTCTTCTTTCGTCTGTTTGGGACAAAATCATACTTTGAATGCAACAGTGAAGAACTATACTGCTCAGAAAAAAATGGTGATGTTTAAAGCTGATTAATTCATTTCTGTTTCTCCCTAGACCGAAAGCTGGGTGATTTTTTTGTGCTGTGTGAACTGACACACCTGATTTGTTAGGTAACTCATTAAGAAATTGGAGATTCAGATCAGGTGTGCTGGATTAGGGAAGTTCCACTGTTGAATTGTATGACTGAAAAAGTTCAGTGAAGGAAAAGCTGCTTTGTCTGGATCTTTCTGATTGTTTAGTCTAAGTGTAGTTTGTGAGCTTTTGTTTAATGATTTAAATGCTTTTGAACGTAGGATTCCTGGGTTTATTTGGTTAGGCCACTGATTCTTACACCTTTAAAGTTTATCCCCCTTGGTGCATTTGCACCCAAACGTTTAAAAAAAATGACTTCTGGAGATTCAAGAGCAAAGATCTCTGAAACTGCTCCAAGATCATTTGAAGAGTGCTATGGTCTTTATGAAAAGTAGGTCTGCCTTTCTTTAGCTTAGCATATGGACATGTTTTATGTAGTCCAGGCCAAATGTTTGTTTTTTTTAACTGTGCATTTAAGTTTTGCAGATGGAGATCAGTCATTATTGGCAAGACCTAAGGATGCAGGTAAAGACACGGTCTCTCACTATTGTGGTGTACCCAGTCTTATGTTTATAGTAATGAATAGATGTCCTTATCCAGAGTGACAGAAGCATTTTGTAGTCTTCATATTAGACATTTCCTCATGCTAGTACATCAGTTCCTGAATCCTGGGTGGGACTTGCAAGGTGAATTTTGGGTAGTGTTTATGGAACCATGATCCATGGCCCATGATGAAAACAAGTGGGTGCAAACTGGGATGCCTTGCTTAGGGTTTTTTGCTGTTGCTGAATATGCCAGTTATCTGTCTGCATATAAGAAATAAATTTGGTTGTACAGACAGTTATTGGAAAGTCGTTCCACCATATCTGTACATACAAGTTTGGTTTATGTGGTGTATGAAAACTAATACATCAAGCAGAGTCTTTAAGTTGAAGTACAGTGACTCCATTACCATTAGGGGATCAGTGACTGGTCCATTTTTGGCTTTCAAGAGCACAGGTGGGAGTGCATAGCCAAGCCTGAGATGGGGGTCTAAAAGAATATTTGGGTGGCCTTCTTGGAAAGAACTGATCAAGCCCAGAGAAAATAATCTGTACTGTGATGGCTAGTGCTTGTCCTTGCCCCAACGATCTACCATCACTTTCTTATAGAACAGTATGGCCTTTGGCAGCAGTTCAGGCTGTTCCCATCCCAAACGACTGAAATGAGGTAAGATTGACCTGTTTTGAATTGCCATTTTTGTTAGGTTGTATTTATATTCATCCCATGCTGTTCCCCAGCTATGGTGCCTATGCATCTTTTGGTCTTGAGGTCACAAATGCTAAACTTGATGGAAGTCAACAAGCATTTGAGGGAGGATATGAGGCCTGCTCTGCTTCTTGGATTGATGATGCGTCACTGGGTTGGCGCCTGCCTTATCCATGTCCCTCAAGGAGGTCAAGGTCACCGTATTCAGACAGCGATGGGAGCCAGTATTCCTGTTTCAGTGATGCGTCAAACTCCTCCACTTCCTTAACTGTACCTGCACCCATAGGCTCGCGTGGAAGAGAGATGTCCCAGTATCAGTGGAGAGGGAGAGGAGCTGATACTGCAGGAACATGTCGTGCGAAAAGCAGAGGGGTGAGTTTGTTTGCAGCATTCAGCTGAGGCTTCAATCTTTTCAAAAAGACTTTAATTATTGGCTTAAGCAGTTGTCTTGCTCAAGAGCCAGCATTATAAGCTTGATGGAGCAGGAATTTCAGACAACTTTCAGACCTGTATCGGCATAAAGCTGATAGTATAGTTTCTCTTTACTCTGTACTCACCGTTTATCAGGTATGAACATAAAGATGAACCTAGAAGGACTGACTGTAATTCAACTTGAGAACAGTGTGTAAGCTTTATCAGAACTATTCATTAATTAAAAGGTTTCATCACTGGGAATGCAAGCTTATGATGCGTGCTGGATAATTTAGAGTAAGATTGTAGTAGCAGTGATATTGCTGAATTTTAACCTCTATATACCCTTTATATTCACCTTGTTAGTCACACTGCTCCTGCTGCTCGTCTCACTACACGTTGGTAGTACTGTGCTGACAATGGTCCACCACCCAAATAATGGTTAGTTGTGGTCCTGTGCTGGATCTGTTGAAGTAAGATGTGGTCGTCTTGCCATTTCAATTGCAGTTATACTGCTGAATTTTAATCTTCTGTATACCCTCTTAGTCCTGCTGCTAACGTTACTCGTATCACTACACATTGGTAGTACTGTGCTGGCAATGGTCCACCACCCAAATAATGGTTAGTTGTGGTCCTATGATGTTCCCTTTCTGTTGATAGGATAAGTGATAAACTGTCTGGTTTTAGTTCTTTTAAATGAGAAGTTACTTGGTGAAAAATGGAGAAGAAAACCTAACATAACTACAACTTTCTCATTCCAATGTGGCCAAAATCAGTTAATGATGTTCTCCAATGATTTGTATTTTACAAGACTCCTGGACTTACTAACTATATGAAAATATGGCTGAAGGCTGAATTTGGGTTTTATTGTCATTTCAGCACAACATATTCCTCCAGGACCTATAGGTACTACAAAAGGGTGTGACCCGTGCAACAAAAATGAACAGTGCAGGGCAAAAACCTGCAATTTAAAATGATTCCCTATCTCTTCTAGATTAAAGTTGATGTGCAAGCAGTAAAATGCAGAATGACCATGATACTGAAAGTGAGATGTGTTGGACACTTAGCAGTAAAAAGACAAATGTGGAAGGAAAACCCCACTACTTTACATTTTCACACTAACTTTGTCTCATCAGATTAGCAGGTTGAGGGGTGCTTTTAATGCCCCAAACCTCCGCTCAAACTCCTCATCGGCCTGCCGTGGGACTAAACGGTTTCTGATGGCTCCAGGGCCCTCATGCAAGTTTGTTAAAAAGCAAAGGGTTGTTGGAGGAACACCCAAAATGGATGCAGGTGGGCTTGCTAAAACATTTGTCATTTTGATGCTAATTTGTACTGATTTGGGAAAAAAATGTTTTTTTTGTAACCAGGACTGAATCAAGCAGAGGTGAGAAGCAACTTTTTGAGAATAAATCACTGATTTGCTTTAATCCTAAAATGCACATAATTGTTTAATTTTGTCTTTAAGGATAGTCCTCGTTCATCTGATAGGAAAGATGGCAAATGCAAAGAAGCTGGTATGTTTGAGCTATTGCTCACAAAGTTAAATTACTAATACAAGCGTGCACTGTTTAATGTCTGTTAGTTTTATTGGCAAAGGCCTTAATTTTAATTAAATCCAAAAATACATTTTTCTATAAATGTAATTCACATCTGAATGGCAGAAAACTAGTACAAGTGAAGCCTTGCAACACCTGCTGGCAGAAAAAGAGGATCACATTCTTGAAAGGAGTAAGTGTTTTTAGTTTTGTAAGAGATCCAAAGATAAGAATTACTATTGTTTAAAGTAAAATCAATCTATATTTTTGTAAAACAATCCTGTTTTACAATTTTTTAGGAGTATAGTATTTTGACTTGGTCTTGATGAGAATCCATAAATGCACATTTGGCAGAAACTGTACTCTGAATTTTAAATTTCAATTTTTCCCTTGGCAAGTAATTAAGCAGTCTGCTACGATACCAGTGTTAAACAAGGAACAAACTGCAGTGTGTAATGTAGGGTACCACATGTCGCAGGGAATTTTATTAATATTATTAAAATTTGATTTATTACATTGAAATATTCTGTACTTCATTATAAAATGTGCTTTGTCAATGATTTTGCATTTAAGCATGTTTAAGGTAGGCTATACTGATACATGTGGTATGCTGGCCTACACCACGTATGATGTATTCAACTAACTTACAATAAATTTGTTAATATAGTCCCTTTTTGAAAATTGCGGCCTACTTGTATGTGCAAAATAAACTGTGCCTACATTTATGGCACTTATTGGATGCCCTTATCGAACTGATAACTATACTATACAACTGAGAGAATCTTAAAATCCAAGCAATCGTGTGTCGTGATCAAGGACCCAACGGTGGCAGCTTGGCAGGTGTAGCTGTCGCCACAAACCACGTCTGACTATGGTCCAGTCAACATTCGTTTCAGCCAGCTTCCTGTTTCACAGAATGTAATGTGGACGTTAAACAGTGCAAACCAGTACAGGTACAATAACATCAACAATGGGAAAGGTCAAATCAGCTGCTTTTCTTTTTGTTCACCATTTGCATGTCACTCTTGGTGTAATTTGCGCCAGTGAATCCTTTTTTTTTAATGATTTGTGCACCATGTTCTTTTTTTTTTAGTGGAGGAAAGAAAAGTACGGGTCCGAGAGAAGCGAAGACGGAGACGAGAAAAGAACTGTGAAAAATATGGAGACAAACACAGGTAGTAAAGCTTTATTATTAGAATGTGCAGGATCAAAAACTCTGTAAAAAATACAAAAAATAAATAGGATCTTTTGCTCAATATTCAGTATTCAATATTCAGTATTCATAAATAAAATACAGAAGGACAACCAGCATGCTGAGCAGATCATTTTACAAAATTTGTTTCAGCTTCTGTTTTCAAACCACTATTATAAACCTATTTACCAGACAAGTTAGTTTAATTCTTGCATGCATTGTATTATTATTGTATTGCTCTGCGTCTTGGTCCCAAGTTTTCTGTCACCCTAGGGATGTTCATTTTGGTGTTGGGCTTGGGTATTAGATGATCTAAGTTATAAAGCTGCTTTGAGACAATGATTCAGTATAAGAAGGGAAATTGGATGTTGACAGTGTTCCTCTTTTCACAATGTGATGTCTTTCTTCGTTAGACTGGCTTTCACGTGTGCCTTTTGTAAATTTCGTACATTTGAGGACAAAGACATTGAGAAACACTTTGGAAGCTCCTATCACCATGAAACGCTCGACTACATCCGACGGCATGCCAAGTTTGATGATCGTGCCATTAACTTTCTTCATGTAAGACTTCTTATCAAACTTTTTAACATGACTTGCAATAAATCTGTGAAATGCTTAATTTCTTTTTTCCAGGACTGTATGGTGCACAAGTTTCGTAAAACAGTGTCTGCTTTGCGCAAATTGCGCACCCTGGCAGACCAGAAGACCAACCAGAAAGTAATGGAAGGTAGGTTTTAATCTTGGTCCATTTGCCACTGTGGTGAAGTTTTTATGAGTGATGTTCTAGGATACTTGTTGTTGTTTTATACTGTAGGAGTGTTGTATAACTATAAAAAAAAATTGAAATGGGGATATTTCATTATTACATATTTAATTTTGAGCTATCCACTAATTTTTGAATACATGCCTGTAAATGTACACTTGTCCTAATAGCAAGTGTGAAATTTTTCTACTGTACAGAATATTTAATTATATTAAATGTATTAGTCAATGTTCTCTTAATTAAGCTTATGCTTATTTAAACTACTGTATTAATATAAAAATGAGTTGAATAACAATTTAATTCTGTTATATCACCTATGCTACCCAAGGAGGATGGTTCTCAAGATATCTTCCTTCTGTTTAGGAAGTTTTTCCTTTCCGTTGCCACCCTAGGCTTACTCAATTTGGGAATGGCCATTAGATAAAACTTGAGTACACTGCTCACAAAAATGTATCATTTATTCAATCATTTTAAAATGTCCCCTATTTTTGTGAGCATTGTATTAGCTGGAGCTAGCCAGACTAGTCGACTCCCCGTTTGAGTCATTCTTTTTCATACCAGCTTAATCCAAGACAGCTTTGTGGTAAAATGGGGCTTAGCAGGCAGCACAGGACATAAGTCGGGAAGCAACCCTAGAAAAAACGCCAGTCCAACATGTGGCGCACTGCTCTGTAAATGGAATACCATACACACACAGTGACGTGTAATCTTAAACTCCACACACACACACACACACACACACTATGATCCAGGATTGGAACGTAGAATCTCATGAGCAGTGAGGTGACAGCACTAATCAAGCAGTTTTTGTTATTGCTTAATACGTTATCACATGCAGTAGCATTTTATGAACAACAGTGGGTGCAGTCATGTCTTCCTCAAGATTTAGTTTGTCAATTTGTATACAAGAAGTGCACATTTAGAATTTTTTAATAAGAAATAAGACTTTCTACTTAAGATATGAAGTTAGAATAGAACATTTTGCTTATAATTTAAAACTTTGTAGTAGGTTCTTTTAACTGGTACAGGAAAATGTGCATCGTTTTGCATTTGCATAGGTTTATTGAATGTAAAATTGATAATCAAGAGAAAATCAAATGGTGAGCGGGGTGTATTGTCGTACCTTGTTTTTCCTCGTCCATTTTAACCAGGTGTGACTGAGGAGGACTATATGAGGAAGGTAGAGGTGGTGCACTGTATGGCCTGTGAAACGTACATTCCTGTGGTCTACACCGCTGTGCAGCAACATCTGTCTTCCCCACTACACCTCAAAAGCAAAGTGGTACAGTTCATAGGTGCTCTAATGCTTCCTAGAGAAGATCCATTCAGTGCTTGTCCAGAATCTGTTTGCGTTTTGTTTCTTCCGAAAGGTGTACAATGAGCAGCTGAAGCGGGAGAGCGTGCTAACAGCCAAAGCTATTATAAATAACGACAGCGTTAAGGTTCGCTATGAGAAATACATAAAGGTAAATACAAACCATGGCTATGAGGTCAGCAATCCATGCTCCATTTCCACTGGAGTGAAACTGTGGGCATCTTTTACCATTTGCAGGGAGAGGACCCCTTTATAACTGACACAAAAGAGATGAGCTCAGATTCATCTGGACAAGACAGGCCTGACGAACCTGAGGATGACCAGATGGAAAGTAGCGACGAGAAATGGACAACTGTGTAGCAGTTCTATGTTAAGTTTCAGAACGGCATCAGGTTTAGAAAACTGCTCGGAAGACAAATGGACTTGGTTTGCATGGCTGAATTTTATGCAAATCATGTGCAGCTTAAAGAATTACCATTAATATATTTATCGCTTTAGCCAGAAATCAGTGTTTACACTATGTTTCTCTTAGCACAAATGTAGTTAATTGGAAAAGATATCTGAAGTTTGCTGTAGTTCTGTTTAGCATAGCACAAACTGCATCACGTTCGACTAGTTTTTAATACATAAAGGTTTGCTGTTTAGCAGAATGATGGAACCAATTCTCATGCGTTATAATATGGTGCTGAGGAAGAAGAGACTTAAGACTTCAAGATTGTTTTGACTGTCAAATGAGGAGTAAAACCACTTGTGATTACTGAACATTGACAATGTTTTGTGTGTGAATATAATTTAGGTGCTGTATGTAGCTGTAGGCTTCTACTAACTTCAGACAGACATGAGTTACTGATTGTCTGTATTTGGGGTAATTGGTGTTATGAATTTGATGGCTAAATGGTTAACATAATAATTTAAATAACATAACTTTAAATAAAATAATTTTTGGTATATGTTTGTAGCGTGATGCCTGCAATTAAATTGTAAATTATCATATGCTTTGTTACTAATATGCAAGATTTCATCAGTTATTGCATGGTTTTGTGAAACTTGGTATGAGAAACCCAGTAAGAGTTTTATCATTACCCAACTATAACTGCAGCAAAGCAACCTGGCCCATAAAACATGCAAGTTGGATTTTATTTAGTATATTTGTTTAGCCCCATGCAGTCATAAGGAGTGTTACCCCGGACAGACCCTAGAGAGCCAACTGGGGCAGTTTGTGCCACTTATATGACTATTAACAACAAATCTGGAAGTGTTTTGATTTATAGTTTCTCATTGCTTCTAGTTGATGCCATGTTTAAAACAATATACTCTATAATTTGAATACTAATAAAGCACCAAATAAGGAGTCTAAAATCTATTTAGGCCACTGCACTGTAAGTGCTTTAAAAATGTGGATGTCACGATGGTTCTTCGTCTGCTTGGTTACACTCTGTACTGTTCTAAGCAGCGTAAGGTGCTGCAATGGTGCCTGTGGGTAACTTGTTTGCATGTTCTCATTGTGTCTGTGTGAGTTTGCTATGGGTACACCTTTTCCCTCGCACGTTCCAAAGACCTTTGGTTGGTCGCTTGCTCTAAATTACCCCTGTGTGAGTGCTGACTAGTATTGACGTATCCTTGCTCTTGGTTTGAATAGCAATTGGTGATGGTGTGACGATAAATAAAGCAAATCTAAGCCGCTCTTAAATGAAATCTTCTATAATTTTGAGAGCAGTGCATTTCTTTTTGGCTTAGGGGAAGTTGTTCTTGTGGTCACAAACTTATCCATTGCAACAGAGCTGTAAAACCCATATTTTTCTGGGGCGGTGAGGACAAAAAAACAGTATTTTAACGTCAGTTGTTTTAAAGGTTCAACCAAAAAACAGGTTTTATGCTTCTCTATAATAATATACAGAATATATTCTGACCATAGGTTTCTACCTTCTGATATAAAATGGCACTTTGGTCAGGTATAATAAGCAAGTTTTAAAACGAGACAGCTTAAGAGTTCATTTTTAAATCTAAGGAACTGTTTTTAAAATGATAATCTGTATAATAATTCTGTCATCTCTATAATAAGCAATGGCAAGATCTCTGTATCAGGGCTTGGTGGCTTCTTGGCCTGTTGCAGCTGCTAAGGGTGCGCCTTTAAAAATACATACCTACGTTGTCTGAATTCGACATATATCCTGCTTTAAAGGGCTTCTGTGTCCTTTGCCGAGGCATGTTATGGCAGTACCATCAAGTCGAGTCGCCTCCTCCACAAAGAATGCATCATTATTTCCTTTGCATCATGATGCCCTCTTACCCAGCTCTGTCCAGTGCTATCCAGGGTTCTGTCTGAGTTATCTGCCATCTCTGTGGTTCTTCCTGTTTCCTCTAATGAGACAGGAGCTCTGTGTCAAATACGCATGCTTGTCAGAAGCTTATAGCAGTGGATGTGTCTGTACCGAGCCAAGTTCATGTCACAGTGAATTCATCGGGACCAAAGATCCCTCTGGTAAACAAACAAACCCCACTGAAGCCAAGGGTGATGAAATGGTAAGGCCTTGAACAAGTATAGATAAGCAGGTTTAAGAACATTATTAGAATGCTCCATTTTTTTGGAGGCTGGAAAGCCAAGGTGTGGCTCGTTAGGGCCAAAGTCATGATTCTTTGTTCCTAAATAAGTCATTTTTCTGAATGGGTGCACTGTTTGTATCAATTCAATTCATTTTCTATATTTCTTAACACTGAATCTAACAAAATCATATACAGTGGAATCCGCTTAATAGGACCACCGGTTAATGGGACCAGCCGCTTATTTGGACCAAATGTATAAGTGCAGTCCGTCAAGAGAACGCGTCAGATCACACTGGATAAGTTGTTCAAACGTTGACTGGAATTTAGTAAGAACTTGTTTTTTACAGTATTATGC
>JAVSBV010153826.1:0-15095 GCA_033117975.1 Parotocinclus spilosoma
TTCGTTGTGGGAAAGAAAGTGGTGGGTGTGTTCACCTGCTGCTGGTTTTGCTCTTGTCAACACAACTTTTCAGATTTCCATGACCTTTGATAAAAGTCTTCCGGAGAGCACATCAATCGCTGATCGCTAGGTGACGGCTTGCGGCTTATTTTTCTTATTCTCTCAAGTTCTTTGGTCCGATTAAGCGGAATTTTGGTCCAAATAAGCGAATAACATTACACGTATAGGATTTGTTTCGGTATTTTAGGATTTGGTCTGAATAAGCGGCTAGTCCAATTAACCGGATTCAACTGTATTTTTATTTAGGATACCTTATACTTAAGTAAAAAGGGCATTTGGCAACTTCACTAGAATGCCAAACTGACCCTTCTGCAGTCTGAAGAAGCTTCATCAGGAATGGTCTTTTGTAAGGGGAACAGGGTGAAATGGTTAATGGTGAAACGGTCACAATGATTGGAATGAAGATCAGTGGAAAATAGCACTATAGAGCAACACATCCAAGTTAGACATTTTCCTGTCCAATTGATGACAATATTTTATATATGGTCATTATACCATTAAAAAAAAAAAAAAAAAAAAAAAGGTGGCCTAAGACTTTTGCTCAGTACTCTATATCTGTACAAGACAAGTTTAAGGTAAATCTTACTATTGTGCAATGCTTGTTCTTAGCATTTACAGTATAAATGGCCATTTACAGATTTGTTTAGTTTACAGATTTGATCAATTAAAACCTACCTGTAGATGTCTAAACATTTAATAGCTATGATTTAGCAAAATAATAACGTTATAATTCATTCATGTCATTTAATAAAGCAAATATGTAGTGGCATGCAAGAGTGAATGGACCGACATTTAAGCATTCTTAAACGCTCTTCAGCTCACACTGTACCTGTGCAAAGTGACACTTGACTCCAGGTACTGCCCCAGTTACACAGCAGCAGGCAGGTGGAATGGATGCACACTCACATTAACACGCAAAGGCACACACATTCAGTTGCTAACAGCTGACTTTCTTCCAAGATGAATTGCTAAGAAGGTAAGGCTACATTCTTATAGATCACATCTCTAATAGAGCTTCATCTGTTGGTACATGACAAAGCATTTGCTGTGAAAAGACGGTATTGTTGTTAGTACACAATGCTCTTCTGTTGAGACAGGGGGATCTCAGCCACAGGGAATGCGTGGGGCATATCTGTTCTGTAATCAATTCTGCCCTTTTCCCTTCCTGTTTGTCCAGTGAGGTAGTTAAGAATGTATACATATTTATAATTGTTAAAATTACAGATTCAAACTGGACAGTTGATTCACTAAGGTTACAGACCGGGTGCAGAGACTCAGATGTGCAAACAGAGTTTCAGGATGTATATAAGAGCAGGTGTTTTCCACTTCAGAACTTGTGTTGGCTTGTTGCAGGTGAGGGTAGTATGAGATTTGACAGGTACGAGTCTGTTGTGGATAGAAATTCGTTATTTACCCACTAGAGGGGTGCAGGGGACTTACTAGGCGTGAGTACAAATTGCATGCTACAGTACATATTAGTGTCATTTAACGACCAGCCAATCAAAGTCCATTCACTTGAGGTCTTAAAAATGATACTAATCATTAAAGGAACTTAAAATCTGTTGTTGAACCAGCACCGATCAACACTTTGGATCCACAAGCAGAGGCGGGAGTTAAAGAGCGGAAATCTGTCAGTCTGTCTGTTTTTGTGTTTGTGTATGTTATTATGACTCTAACTTCTTTACCGGTCATATACTTGCATGCGTTTTAACTAGAGGCTGTTCTAACTTGGTTGATGTGTTTTGAGTCTTTGATGTGTGAGCTGCTCATGTTTGTGTGGATGATTTTCTGCTTCTTATTTGTAACAAGCTGTAAATGCCATTCATAAGTGTATGTGTCTGTCCTATTGTAAGTAATACTCCTTTGCCCCCCCACTACTTGTATATTCTCTTTAACCTATAACTATAAGAACTGGTTCATATTCACTCACTGAGTTTCTGTTTCATCTGGCTGATCTTCTGTGTTGTTCGTAATAATGTCTATCAATGCATTTTTAGTTTCCATCAAACAAATGTATCCAGTCCATCATACCATCCTCATAAGTGTTACGGCTTTCCCCTAGAGACAGAGTTCTAACAATTCATTAGGGTATTTTCTGTAATGATTGTGAATTAATAGAGTCAGTGCCAATAGGGATGATGCGTAGATGGGTGGGTTCCATTTATGTATTTAGAGGTATATCTGACACATTTACACATAAATTGCATCCAGTTGTCTTGTAAAAATATTTACACTGGAGTAGAGTAAAGAGACTACTTGACTATTTTGCAGAATGTGCTGTGATTGTAATCTAAAAATCCGAGGAACACAACATCCGCCCATGCTAAGGCTACTTGCTCACAGCATGACAGAAGGTCTATCACACTGCTCTACAATTTTTATCCAGTTTCGTTCAGGGATGCACATTGCTGTATAATGAGACTGGCTTGGCATTGTGTATCTAGGGTGGCATAGCCGGCATCAGGTGTCTAAATCCAACATTGTCTGCAACTCTATAGGGTGGCCTGCTCTTGCATGTAAAGTTATGTATACAGTGGTGCTTGAACGTTTTTTAACCCTATAGAATGATCTGTATCTCTGCATAATTATGACCTACCACATAATCAGAGTCATGTAGAGAATCCAGTTGAACAAATGGGGCAAACATATTATACTTGGCCATTTATTTATTAAGGGAAACAATCCAATATTACATATCTTTGAGTGTCAGAAGTACAGTGAGGACAAAAAGTATTTAGTTAGCCTCTGATTGTGCAAGTTCTCCTACTTAGAAAGATGAGAGGGGCCTGTAATTTTCATCATAGGTACACTTCAACTATAAGGGGCAAAATGAGAAAAAAATCCAGGAAATCACATTGTAGGTTTTTTAAAGAATGTATTTGTAAATTATGGTGGAAAATAAGTATTTGGTCGATAACAAATTATTCAAGTTCAACTCAATTGACAGAGATCAAACGTTTCCTTCACCAGGATTGCACACACTGTAGCTGATATTTTGGCCCATTCCTCCATGCAGATCTACTCAGGTGCAGTGATGTTGTGGGGCTGTTGTTGGGCAACAAAGACTTTCACTCCCTCCACAAATTTTCAATGGGGTTAAGGTCTGGAGACCTTGAAATGCTTTTTATAGACCCACTTCTTTGTTGCCCAAGCAGTGTGTTAGGGATCATTAGAAAGATGAGACCCAGCCATGTTCCATCTTCAATGCTTTCACTCATGAAAGAAGGTTTTGGCTTAAAATCTCAAGATACAGGGCCCCGTTCATCCTTCCCTTAACACGGATCAGTCGTCCTTTCTCCCCAAAACCAGCCCCAAAGCATGATGTTTCCACCCCCTTTCTTTACAGTAGGTATGGTGTGCAACTCAGCATTCTTGTTCCTCCAAACATGACAAATTGATTTTTTTACCAAAAAGTTTTATTTTGGTTTCATCTGACCACATGATATTCTCCCAGTCCCCTATGCTCTCTGGCAAACTTCAGATGGGCCTGGACATGTACTGGCTTACACGCCTGGCACTGCAGGATTTGAGTCCCTCTCGGCATAGTGTGTTACTGATGGTAGCCTTTGTTACTTTGGTCACAGCTCTCTGCAGGTCATTCATCAGGTCCCTCTGTGTAGTTCTGAGATATTTTCGTTCTTATGATCATGTTGAACCCCACAGGATAAGATCCCCAGATCGACTGAGATTATCAATGGACTTAAATGTCTTCCATTTCCTTACAATTGCTCCCACAGTTAATTTATTCACACCAACCTGCTTGTCTATTGTAGATTCACTCTTCCCAGCCTACCTTCGACAGCTCTTTGGTCTTGGCCATAGTTGAGTTTGGAGTCTGAATGTTTAAGGTTGTGGGCAAGTGTCTTTTATAAAGATAACGAGGTCAAATAGGTGTCATTAATACAGGTAACAAGTGGAGAACAGAAGAGCTTCTTAAAGAAGAAGTTACATGTCTGTGAGAGCCAGAAATTTTGCTTGGTGGCTAAATACTTATTTTCCACTATGATTTACAAATAAATTATTTAAAAATCATACATTATGATTTCCTGGATTTTTTCTCATTTTGCCCCTCATAGTTGAAGTTTACCTATGATGAAAATTGCAAACCTCTCATCTTACAAAGTAGGAGAACTTGCACAATCAGTGGTTGACTAAATACTTTTTTGCCCCACTGTATGTGAACCTTTGCTTTCAGTATCTCCTGTGACCCTTTAGTGCAGCAAAGACTGCACTTAAATGTTTCTGTAACTGTTGGTCAGTCCTGTACATCAGCTTGGATGGATTTAAGGCCATCCTTCCATGCAGAACATTTTCAACTCTGTGATGTTGGTGTGTTTCTACACATGAATGTCTTCAGTGACATTTCTATTGCATTAAGGTCATGACTTGGCCATTGCAAAACTCTGACTTTAGTTTTCTTTACCCATTTTTTGGTAAACCGACTTTTGTCTTTCTGTATGGCCCACTTTCTCTTGACATTCAGTTCAAGCAAAACATTTAAAAACCACAATACTACCACCAATGATCTTTCTGCTGGAATAGTGTTTTTCTTTTTCGAAATATAACGCTTCTCATTTAAAACAGAAAGCCCTATTCTAAACTCATCCGCCCAATAAATCGTTTTGAAATAGCATTCTGTATTGTCAAAAAATGCCAAATTCCACTTGCTAAGTAATGCTCTACGAGATACTGTAGTCTACACGTATTGACAAATACAGCGTTTTCCCATACACTATTGATTGATTTATTCAATATCAACATTGGCCACCACCTGACGTCTCACTCTGTCCCACAAACATATGTTGAATGAGCAGGGAACTGAGAATCATATAGACATTATAAGGGAAATTTGTCTCTGTTATGCTGCATTGCAAAGACACATCACTTCTTTCTCAGCTTTTTTATTCCATCCTCTCTTCCCATGGTGTGCCATCTTATCACCACAAATAGAAATCCATTCTCTTGTAATATTTAACTGTCCCACAGTCCATGCACAGTTATTACGCTGTACAGTGCAATTCCAGTATATGTAATTGACCTTATCAGGCGACACCTAATCATCAACATCTTAATGCTTATACGGAACATAATGGAAACCAAACATTGCTTAGCATTTAGGCTGCTCACATGATGCCAAAATTGTTTAATAAATTAACTTGCTGCACCAGAGACTGCACTGTTATGCATGTTACATATCTGGCAAGGTAATACAGGACTGTGCAAATGTCTTAAGCATTCTGTATTTTTTATCTTATTCTGTATGTAAGTTCTAGTGGCTAGGCAACCCTGCTCAAGATTCAGTGGATAGTAAAGGGAATGAATGAATGAATGAATAAATGGTCACTGTACTTTGCAGTTCTACAATTACAGACTGAAGTCCATCTGTGGCTCAACATACTCTATTCTTTAATGGTCAGGACCACCAACTAGGTACTATTTGGGCATTGGACTATTCATAGCACTGCAATTACGCTGATGGATTATTAGTGTGTGTTGAGCTGGTATGATTGGATCAGACATAGCAGTGCTGCTGTAGATTGTAAACACAGTTGGCTCCACCTTGTAGATATAAAGTCAGAGATTTAATTAACCAAAACCACTTATTACATGACATGTTTACACATGTTTGACCTTGCAGTGTAACTTTCATTTAGGTTTAAGTCACCATTATTTGTCATGCATTATTAAGTGACATTAACAGTGACTATGACCATAACACAGCAAGGAGATCCTTTAATTTAAGGCTCGTGGTCTTCTATTTTCAACTACCATTCCAAGTCACTATCACGATCACTTATTGAAATCAAATCCACCATTTTAACCATGCATAATGATGTTACACAGAATTGTAGACATTCACAGATTGTGTTGTATTTCTCTCCTAAGCTTCGAGAAGCAGCTACAGGTGATTATAAAGAAAACAGCAGAAGACTGAGCCCATGTTCCCTAAGGTTTTCCTGCAGTGGTACGCGGCATTTTCATCTTGCGCAGCAAAATTAGGTAAAGGTGCGTGATCATGCGCCAAAAACACAGGCTTTGCTAAGCACCAAGCATCCTGCCTTGCTGCAGCATCACACATATGCTGCAAAGCTGCTCAACTGCAACCGTTTCCATTACTTCATAATGTGGGCTCAGAGATTTGTTGGATAAGACAAATAAATTCATTGCTCAGTTGTTGGGTTTCAGTACCACAAAGTGCTTTCATCACTGCAAAACATAATAGCTGCCAAACTGAGCTACACTCTTAAAATCAAATTCATTCGTTCATGGTGTGTATGGTGCCTCGCCATGCATTGCAATTCATGCATTTTCAATGTCAAAGTAAATTCTTATAAATTCAGCAGTTTACTGTTCTAGTAGGTCCCGCTTAACTTAAGTTGGGATAGTAGGTTAAAGGAAAACAAACTGCATTCCTTATGCATCAAACATATGTGGAATACAGAAATGCTTGAGAACTAGGCCCCCCAAACCCCCCAACAAACACACACACACCAGTCAAGACAATCTACGTCAAATCCATCCATCCATTATCTTCTGCTTAATCCACACGGGGTCTCAGGCCAGCTGGTGCCCACCCGGCAACTCTCTAAGCAAGTTCAGGAACACAGTCACACAATAAGGGCCACTTTAGATACACCAATTAACCTAACACACATGTCTTTGTACTGTGGGACTAAATCTGAGTACCCAGAGACGTAGACACAGGGAGGACATGCAGACTCCACACAGAAAGGACCTGGGCCACTCTACCCTGGGATTGAACTTGCTGTAATGCAGCGGTGCTACCCACCGAGCCACCCAAGTCAAGTCATAATTATTTATATAGTGCTTTTTACAATGGTGCATTGTCTTAAAGCCCCTTTGCAACATTGTTATTTAAAAGGCCAATCCCAAATTGAGCAAGCCTAGGGCAGCAGTGGCAAGGAGAAACTCCCTAAAGTCTAAAGGTCTATATTTACACAGTGCACTAATCCCATCTATACACCTTTACAGTCTCTCCTACCACTTTCACTCCCTGGTCAGGAGGATAGTGTTCTTTCGCCCTTGCCGGTGAGAGATGAACGTTTATGCAGCTGTGAGAGCTGAGTGTTCACCATTCTTGCTAAAGCAGCTAAGGTTGTGCTAACATGCTGCATGATGCTATGGTCTTGAGTGAAAAGAAAATCATGCTTCTGTTAGTCACTGAGCTCTGTGTGTGTGTGTGTGTGTGTGTGTGTGTGTGTGTCTTTGTTTGTTCGTC
The DNA here is from genome assembly GCA_033117975.1 of Parotocinclus spilosoma. Lineage (NCBI taxonomy): Eukaryota > Metazoa > Chordata > Actinopteri > Siluriformes > Loricariidae > Parotocinclus > Parotocinclus spilosoma. The sequence goes on from JAVSBV010153826.1 coordinate 7,301, forward strand.
TGACTGAGGCAGTCTCTTACTTCAAAGCACATGTTGTTCTTTGTGCTTCTACCATTGTCCCATGCACAGCTTTTGCAGTACACACACACACACACACACACACACACACACACAAACACACACATTACTATAGCTAATTATATAACTTGTATAACAGTGTAAATTTGCTGTGCACTCAAAATAACTCAACACACAACCATTCTTGTCTAAACAACTATAGTCTAGATCATTTTTATGTAAAGGGACAATTCTTTTTCAGATCTTTATATAGTTTTTTGATATGAGGTGCCATGCTGAAAGAGTCTGAGAGTGTGTGAAAGCGAAAACACCGAATTTAACACACCTGCTCCCCATGCACATGTATTGCGAGCAATTTGGATGTTAGACATCACCAAACAGAGAAACACACACAGACACTTTTGCCTTTCTGCTACTGTAGGGAACTTTCTATTGGCATAATGCTTAAGTTGCTAATTAACACTACACCTACACCTAACTCCAAACTCTAAAATAAGAAATTTGGATCTTTTAGATGTTCACAATTATGTTACAATTGTAGTTAAAAAACACAATATTTCTCACGAGGAAAAGAAAATCAGCCCTATTGTTGTGGGGCTGTTTGGCCCTCCCAATGATGTATAAGCTTGAACTGAATGGCATAGCTGCAGGTTCCCCTTGCAGTGGAAAGATGGTTGCTTTACACTGCACTCATTCTATGTGCCTGTGTTTCTGCCTTTTGGGGGCCTTTTGGGTTTCAGAGTTTAGAGTTACACAATGATCCTTACCAGGGGTGCCCCAACATAACACAGACAGTTATGTATCTTTATGGTTCATTAAAAACTCGACACAGAATTTTCAGTCATACTCCACAATACTCTTTTCCACTATGGAATGGCATATCTTAAGAGATTTTAACCCTGTCCCACATCTGAAAACATAGTTGCTTGACTGCCCCTTAAAAAAAAAAATCAAGCCAATCAAGCTTCTTTTCACTGTAGTAGGGTCAATCCTTGGAATCCTTGCAGATGCTGCTATTGCTCAAATATAAGGGAAGCCCACACTAAATGCACAAAAAAAATAATTTTTTAAATACTTCACCTGCATTTCCTAGATTTTCTGGTGTATTCTAATAAAGAGATATATTTATAATATATATTAGATATATTTATAAGAAATAATCTGATCATTATACAATTGCCAAAACAACACTATATCTAATCTAATGTTGGTGTAAGAGTTAGCACAGGACTATCTATCTTATTTAAACTTGCTCCATGCAAATGTGGAAAGCAGTTACTAATTTAGGAAATCAACAACATATAATTTGACCAAGGATGCCAAAACGTTCATATAAGGCTGTAATTTGCACATGCACTGTGACCCAGAGGTGTGTGTAACCAGAGCGTGTAATTTGATTCCAGACATGAACTAATACTCTCAGCCTTCTTCTGTGTCTGAAGCAGTTACATGTTAATTGCTCATTAGTTTCTGATAAAGTCATCTAAGTGATTTCATTACACGTACTTTAAGCAGACTGTATTTCAATCCAGTGAGTTGAGAGATGATTTTCTATAATGCATTTCATTGTTCCAAATGGGAGTAATAAGCGGTGACATTAAAAGACAAAGTTGAAATAAAAGCAGATGTATGAGATGCGCAGAATGTAAGCAGTAGACAGATGAGAGGAAAAACAGGTTGGGAGAATGGGCACTGGTGAGCCCTCAGCATCATGGTCTCCCTGAGTGATTGAGAGCTCATGTTTCCTCCAGGCTTCTCCTCCTCCCTTACCCTCTCCAACACTGACTCTCCCCCTTACACAAGCACATAGACTGGCTGAAGAGGAAAACACCCCTGTGATCATGTTTCTCCCCATTCTTTACCCATGCTGCAGGAAAAAGAGCTCGCCATAACCATGGCGATGGACGGTAAGGAGAATAAACATGATGTGTGCGTAGCGGTAACTGTATCCGATGGCCCAGGTAAACAGAACAGCTGAGCTTTTACAACGCGTTATCTTAAAGAGACAGCACACCGACCCAAATTACAGCAGCTCCAGGTGATGATTATCTTATTTAAGTGCTGTCTCTTTAAGAGGAGCCTGATGGGGTGTAAGGGATCATTTACGCTTACAAAAACCCATCAGATGTTCGTGTGCCGTGCTCGTGTTCTTTTGATGTGTGTGTGCACCTCTAATTTTACCTGTGTAAAGTCTGTAATTGTGTGTTTCCAATGACATGTCACTGAATTGAAGGGATTTAGAGATGTCATTCCGATCCAGGTTTTGGCTGAGGTGCTGTTTCTGAAGTTCTCCTGCACAGGGAGCAACGCTGGTTAATTGTGATTTGCAGCATATTAAGTTTGACTGACCTTGCCTTACAAGCATTTATAGATTACAGATTTAATTTCCAGTTAACATACATACTTTTCGTATGAATACGTTTTCCACCCTTTTACTAAGTTATTATACAGTCGGTATGCACCGTTACATGGCCGCATTGTTCAGTGAAACAGGGCGTTGAGAAATGGACTTCGATTGTAATGTAAATATAAAGAGTACTTTAATAAGAAAACGATACATAAATGCACCGGAGGTACCGCTAAAAACATGGGCACACAGATACACTGAGTTCTGCCATACAAATGTTTATTGATCTACACAATAGTGCCACCGATTTTTAATTTTTGGAAATTCATAATAATTCACAATCATTATAGAAAATATCATGAAAATACATTACAATCCCTGTTACTTCCCTGTGTAGTGGTAAGTCATTAAACTTAAAAGAATGGTATGATAAAAATGATACTTTGGTTTGAAAAGCACTATTTTGGTTCCCCATGTTTTTGCTATGGTTAGCTAAAGATGATAGTTGATAGATGATTCATGTAGTTAAGTGTAATAATTACTGTGTAGCCTCAGTGTCATGGATGTATACATCTTGGCCTTGAAAAACATCCCATTTTAAAAGTTGCAAAGATTTTATAAACAAGAAAATTTACTTTTTTTTACTTTAATTACATTTAGTAGCATGTTAATTTATGCCTTTACGTGAGTAAAATATGTAAGCCATCATCAAAACTTACGTGAGTATTTTTTAATCATATAAATGCAATTTATACTTGCAGACTTTACACAGAAAGGACCCAGACAGCTCCACCCTGGGAGTGAACCCAGGACCTTTTTCTGGGAGACAGTGGCATACCCATTATGCCACCTAGTACTGATATTAAAGGAAATTTGTAATAGCACTGATGTGTGGAAGGTAGTGTAGCCCTACTGGACTGTGGATCCAAGATCCAGGGTTCCAATCCCACCTTTGCCATTATACTATTTTTAGGTCATGTTGAGGAATGCCCTTATCCCACAATTGCTTAGACTGTAAAACTCAATTAGTTGCTCTGGATAAATGCAAATATAAATGCTACCGCACAGGTCCAGGGATGTGGGTTCTATCCTCACTTTAGATTGCTTTCTGCATGTACATGTTCTTCCCATGTCCATGTTGGTTTCTTTGTAAAAAGTGGATTGGGCTAGTGGTGGCCTGATGACTAGAAGGATTAAAGTTTAAATTCTAACACTGCCACTGTTGTCAAGCAAAGCTGTGATAAATGTAATAAATATAAATGGGTTACTACTTTAATTGCACTATATAAAACTGTGCGACTAGTGCCAAATCCAGGAAGTGTTCATCTGTATTTTTGTGCTAGGATCAATGACCCTCATGACCCTCACCAGGCTATAAACCTGTAGTAAGTCTATATAATGGTAGAGTTTGCAACAGTGTGAGCACGCTTTTCTGTAGAATTGAATATAGTGCTACAGATGAACTGAGTTATCCAAAGTGCTGTTCCCCTGGCAGGACATTGTCCAATCTACTTATACGCCTCAATAACTGAGAATGCCCACGGGACTGAATTGTAGGCCAGTGACATTAGACAGTAGCGAGGAACATGCAATAACATGGGCAGAGAGAGAGAGAGAGAGAGAGAAAGCAAGAGAATGAGAGAGAGAGAGAGAGAGAGAGAGAGAGGGAGAGAGAGAAAGAGAGAAGAGTTCTAGCTTCATGAGACAAATAAAGCAAAATCAATTGAAGCCTGGACTGGAAATGTGTCACTTGTTTCTTCCCTTGGTTACGCCTCCACAAAGATCTGGCAGGTAAATATTGCATCAGTCAGGTACTGTCAGTTTCAGTTTAGATTCATATTTTAAATATTCACAAAAGTTTGTATACCTAGTGTACCTAACAGCAAAAAAAACAGATGACACCAAACTATGTTTGTTTAATAGCTTAGCATTCTGTCTTTGTGATGCTTATAGTACCTAATACAAATTGAATAATTTTAATTAATGACATTTTTAGATTAAGTAGAGAAAAACCTGATAGAGACACTGAATGTAGATGTGAAGATATGGAATTGCTTTGTAAATTGCATTAATCATACAAATACCAGCACAAGTATAAAAAGGCAAATTAGTCGGGAATTAGAAACAATGGAAAGGATTATCAAACTCCTTCAACACATAGTAAGGCAAAAGACGTGTCTTCTAATAGTCAGCTGTGTCTAAAATATGGTGCAAGTATAGAAATACTGAAAAATTCTCAATACATGTGAAAAATAATGGGATTACAGATTACAGATCACAAAAACAAGCACTAACATAAAAACAGAAGAAAGAAAGTGGGCTAAAGAGAAGCAGTCATTGAGTGTGAGTAATTGGTTTAAAGTGATATTCAGTGTTGAATAAGTTCAGCTGTATTTAGTTCCCTCCCTTACTATACATAACGTAATGCATGTGTGCAGCCTCAGACAACAAAACAACATTGACCAATGATGGCAGCGAGTTGCCCTGGTGAAGCCATGACATTTGTCTTTACTTTTTTTATACCACCTTCACACAGAGTAAGAACAAGCCAAAAGGCACATCCAAGGTCTGCAGCATCAGAATAAATGATGCAGGACAGGCAATGCTAGATTTTATTAGGCAAATTCTCAAAATGCACCCAGCACAAACGGACAAGTAATGTTAGCAAACTAATGTTAGCAATCCGTCTTCAGTCATATTACAGCTTTACTGTTTACCACATTGGGTAGCACGGTGGCTCGGTGGGTAGCATTGCTGCTTCATAGCAAGAAGGACCCGGGTTCAATTCCAAAACGGCCTGGGTCCTTTCAGTAGGGAGTCTGCATATTCTCCCTGTGTCTGCATGGGTTTACTTCGGGTACTCTGGTTTCCTCCCACAGTCCAAAAGACATGCACGTTAATGTGTTTTTGTGCCCTACGATGGATTGACACCTTGTTTTAGGCTTGTTTCTGTCCTTGCACCCAGAGTTGCTGGGTGGGCACCGGATGACCTGTGACCCCATGTGGATTAAGCAGAAGATAATGGATGGATGGTTGGATAGATGTTTACCACATTACCGTGTTGCTGTTTCATTGGGATCACACTTCAGCAGGATTGAGGGGCTAGATGGATATGTTAAACAACACAACAGTTGGAAATTATTTTCTACGCTGGCGATACAGTGCCATGTTTTTATGGATAGCTAGTCTTAATTGTTATTCATTCCTAATAAGTAAATTAAAAATCCATAATGTTAAATTAATAAGAAATAGAAATGTAGTGTGAGGGGCAGAGCAGACAGAATTCATGAATTTCATCCATAAGAAACTTGAGAATTGAACTTGTGAGGCTGTCCATTGGCAGAGTAATTATTGTTGATTAGTAACAATCGAAAACTACCATTTACATCCCTAATGCCACCGCATTTTAAATTTTGGGGGAATTCACAATCATTCACGATCATTCTAGAAAATATACTAAAACTGAGTCCATGTTGAAGTGAATCAGGTAAAGTAGACAATTTATGGATTACCACTACCAGAAGATCACAATCCCATTACCCAAATGAACTGACGATTTGAGTCGTGTACTACTGTCATTCTTCATGCCTCTGTGCAGGGTACACTGTGTAACTCTACACTGCTTTCCACTTTTAGCCTGTAACAGATCCACCCAGGTTCCTAAATGCATTTATCCAGTCAGCAGTGTAGAGTGACCTGGTAATACCAGTTACCACCCTGAACGCCCCTGTTAACACAGGAAAATCATAACCACCCTTAAATAATGTGAGGACTGCCCTAGTGATTTGAATGATACTGTTATCTATTCATTTACATGGTGTTTATGATTAAGAATAACAAAGAAATAACACATGCAAGCCAAAGGTCCTTCTCTTATCTTTAACAAGCCTTCATAGAAACAGTTACAGTGGTTAGATGGTGACAGGGCAGTTTCCAGTGGCAGAGCTCTGTTGGGAATGGTAGGTCGATTTTAGATTTTGCCACTAATACTTAAAGTTGTCTAGAACCTTTATAATAAATAAGATTGTATACTTTATTGGGAATACATTAAGTGATGACATTTGGTTGAAATTTCGCATAAATGTTAATTAAACTAACTTGCTGCTATTGGGTAAAATGAAACCACGAGGTTGTTTAGCACTTTCTGTTCAAACATGATTTAGGCTAGACACGTTCTGATTAGCATGAAGATTAACGTATGATGACCGCTATATTGTTTGTACATCGAGAATGAAAACTATTTTCTTAAATACAAATGCATATGTACCATTTGGATTGGATCTCCGTATAGATTGTATATTCTACAATAAGTAGCCATAAAATGATTATGGCATGATCATTGCGTTAGTGTTGTATAAAGAATTCTAATTTAAGTTAGAAAGTACACATGAACGTCTCATTTAGGTGTAAAAGTGATATTTGGGAGAAGCAGAAAGAAATTCAAGAGACAAGGCATGTTGGTCAAAGAGCAGGACTAATGCTGAAGGTTTATAACAGTTCATTTGGAGTATTTAAAAATTTTTAGGAAAGTATGTCAAGATGGTGTGAGGATAATCAGCAGCCACCTAAAGAAAATATCTCTGAGGGGGTGCCAAGGGCAAATTTCCTATAATCATGTCTAGCTAAGGTACTATATGTGCAACACCAGTGATTCACGTTTTTAACCGTAGTTCAACAATAACAAATCTACTAGTAAGCATACTGTAGTTGTTTTCACAACATAGTAATAATGGCTACACATCATTTAGTGGTCAGTAAAAGTAAAAGTGCATGTTCATATCTTCTCAGTGGCAGCAGCACTTTAATATCTTAATAAAACCCTGGCAACCACACTAAAACTATGTCTTTTTAAAAAAATGCATTACATTGTGCCAAAGTCTTAGGCCACCATTAGTTTGTTGTTTTAGCAATGCTATAACGACCATAAAGGGACCCAGCTATATATATGGAAAGCATTCAAGACAGTCCCAACATGTCAAACCTTGGGATGGATAGGCTACAACACCAGAGGACCATATAGGTTCCACCTCTGTCAGCAAAGAACAGGAAGCTGAGACTGCATTGGGCAAAAGCTCACCAACACTGGACAGCTGAATACTAGATACATGTAACCTAATCTGTTAAATCATAATTTCTGCCCAGGCACACAGATAATAGGGTCACAATTTGGTGCCAACAGCATGAATCCATGGATCCAAGATGGAGTCAGCAGTCCAGCCTAGTGAAGGTGGTGTAACAGTGTCCGGAAGGTTTTCCTGACACAGTTTGGCTCTGTTAATACCAATTTATCATTTTATGCCACAGACTGTATGAGTATTGTTGACTTCTGAGTATTCATGGCCACAACTGACCCATCAACTAATGGCTACTTTCAGCATGATTTAATGTACTATATTGGTATTGCCAAATTCAAATTCGTTACCCCACTGC
>JAVSBV010153845.1:0-15094 GCA_033117975.1 Parotocinclus spilosoma
TATATATATATATATATGTGTGTGTGTGTGTGTGTGTGTGTGTGTGTGTGTGTGTGTGTGTGTGTGTGTGTGTGTATTTGGTGCTTCATGCTTCAGTAATTTAATTTATCCCTGTATATACATTTATTTATTTATTGTAGCAAGTATTTCGTAGTCCGAGTAGTTCGAGTGTTCCCCTTCCAGACGAGATGCTGATGAGGAAGTTGTTATTCGTTTCCGGTCTAACACCTCGTAGGAACCAATCCAAATAAGACAGATTCTTTGCAGAAGGCAAATCTTGAACTGATTAACAGTTTAAACAGAATGGTCGTATAGGGCACACTTCTTTAATTTATCTACACTCTAACTCTTTACACAACACAGGTTTGAATCTGTAAATATTTTTAAATGGTTGATTACAGTTTTCGAGCAATTATTGCGCGATTTCGTTTCTATCTATCACCCCTTACAAGCGCTTCTTGTAAAGTTCGGCAGTGACATGGTGTAGACCTATTACAAGCTCTCAGTCTCTACGCACGGAAATCATGTGTAGCGCGCGCTCTGTTTGATCAGCGCAGGATAGAATTGTCACGAGGGGAAGGGGTGTGATATAAGGACTCCAGACAAAACGTACTCGGTGTCCCCGGTGTTTCAGTTACAAAACAGAGAGTAACCGTTATTAACTCCGATACGGACAGCTCCGAGGAATGTGTGAGAGAGACGGGGGGACGGATGGACTTTTTTGTTTGTTTGTCTTTTTATTTTTTTCTGAAGTACCAAAGTACCATATTTTATCCTTGCCCGAAGATATTCCCCCGTACCAAAATGTTTAATGTATGAACCTACGTTACTCCAGACAGAATGAGCGGATGATACATATGCATGTATTCAATTAAATATACCACATGGGACTTATTTACATAAGATTTTGGAAGCTTAACATGCTTTTTAATATTTGCGCATTGAATATTTAAATATGACTACAGTATTTCTGTTAATAGGTTCATTAGATAGTAGATTTCCTACAGAAACTAACACAAATATTTTAAACCATTAGCTATTGTAAAGCATCCCCGTTTATTCAAACTTGATAGTTGTTTCCAGGACTGTGAGAAATTATAAACGACGTTTTTGCTAAAATTACACATACTAAAACACTTGTCGTTTACACATACATGCATAACGTTTTGAACTGGTCACTTAATGCGTGGCAGACCGGTTATGTCCTACTAAAATAGTCTTTTAATAATTTGGTTACCTGTTTGGTTTATTACCACAGTTAAGAATTGCATTGTTGACAACACAATATCACGCTTATATCAAGTCCAACATAAAAACGATGCAGATATAATTAGACTAAGGATTTAAGCACAATATTCAATAACACTTTGCGGGGGAAATCGTATTTTATGTATCAATGAAGTATTGTTTCTATAGTCAGCTAGCCTTAACGAACTTCTCGTTGTTTTAGTCATTGTTGGAAACTTATTTTTTTAAAAAAACAGCCAATACGGCCAGGTAAACTACTTGTTTTAAAGTTTGTATAATTGATAATGCCTATACCCAGAATTCTGTCACAGCATCTGCACGTTCCCGTTTTGTGCGCAAGTTCGTGTAAATGACCATTTGTATAATGAGGGATCTCAACCACAGTGTTATGCAAGTTTGCTGAGAGATTTTATCTGTATGCGATTTAACAATGTACAGGTAATCGCAGTTGATTCAAAAATGCTTTAGACTGAAAGTATGTTTTTATTCCAAATGAAACCTTGTTTATTACACCGGTAATTTAACATTCAAATATGTGAGCCATTTTAGCACATTGCCATTGGAATTATGTGCCTACATATCAAAGTATCAACTAAAACTAAAGGTAACTACCAATTAATCAATTAGTATTTCTTAGTACAAGTACTATTTTATGTCGAATATTTAAAATAAGTACTAATTATGCCACATTTACATTGTAAACGCCCTTGCTGTAATGCAACATTGTGTAATTGTGTGTCTATACGAACCGAACTTCTTTGGAAATCGTTAAATATAATTGTTTTCTAAATATAAAGTGACAGTGTTTAACTGGACAACGTGGGTTACGTAGCCTGTTTGTTTTACTGAAAAACTTCGAAATGTTATTTTTGACCAGTGCTAATTATCTAAAGCCATTACAATGGTACAATGCGTGTACACCCTGAATTAGGAAATATGATGATGGAAAACGTATACTTAGCGGTGTAATAACAAATATACCTTTGATTTAAATACTGTTACAATAATAAGATAAGTAATACAATAAGAGTAATTATGTGTAACTGTCTGTTGCATCCTTTTCTGTTTGGCAGTCAAATGATTTGTAAATCTGTTCTAAATACGTTTTCAACACTTTGGGTTAAAACTCTTAAATTACTTAGTTATTTAAATTGATAAGTCAGTTGTTGACTGAACTAAGTAATTGTTTGATATTTTGATGGCAAACTATAATTGATATGTTAATATGTTTTCTAAATTAAAATGTGGTTTGTAGGTGCCCAATGTGTCTAATTATGTGCAGTAGCCTAAAGCCACCGGGCTAAAGAATGGCAAAATAAAGCGCAAATTAAACCAAAAACATAATACAGTTTATATCTCAATTGCAAAGTTATATAGTTATTTACAAAACACTGTCAATGTCGCCAAGTTTTTTAAAATGTAACCGGGAAAATTGTGTATACGTAATATTTGTCAAATTATCCACAGTGAATTTTTCGCTGACGTTAAGTAGGTTGTAAGTAGCGGCTCTATAGCGTTATGGTGTGTGTTATTCGGATTCCATGCTGTCAGTAGTCTACGACAGACGGATCAGTCGACACTAAACGCTCTCTGTTCTGTATCCTTTTGGTGGAGCTCAGTCACGGGTCTTGTGTGCCCGAGACTGGTGTTTTATTGTGCACCACGTCTACCAGCCCTTTGGGAGACAGATGGTCCTAGTATGTTAACGGTCCTGGCTCAGTGAAAGGGGATATACCTTATTGCATTTGTATTTACTATTAAATGTACTCTTGAATTGTACTATTGAATAGCATTTCATTATTTATTAAAGAAAAACAATTGTGCATCAACGAACGCCAATAAAGACTTGAAACTTGAAACAATGAAACACATGCCATTATAGCCCTACACGTAGATTACGGTATACACTAATGGTAACGTCGTCGTCTATTTTAGTTAGGCCTGTATTTTAGTTAATTCGATTATGTCAAATTACAATACCGCAATAAAACCAACGGATACAAATAAAATGTTGTTTTAAATATATTGCGCGTGAGTTACCGTCACATTTGAAGCCAGGTGAAGTCCTGGCAATACTTCAATACTTAGCTATTATCAGGAGCCCAACGGCCCCGCGTAGCCAATAATCGCGCCTGCTGCCCTGTGACGTCAAGGTCTCTGTAGAAAAGGCGCGGAGGGTCGAGCGGCTTTCTATAACCGAGAGCCGGAGAAGGGGCTGGCACAACACGGGCACAAGACACACATAAACACACCCCAAAAGTGCACTGAACTCCACCTCCCCGATCACTTGCGTTTGGCTCCGACTACACGAGGGATTCGCTCGTTGCGAATAAAAAACAGCCACTTTTACAGATACAGCTGTAAAAGAACAACAGACATTACGGCGAGAATGCCTCGATATACTATATATTTTCCCACCAGAGCCGCTTGCTTTGCTGAAGTTGGACATCTTTTGATTTGAGGTGCTGCGGGGGGCGGATGCGAGAAGACGATGAACACGTACACATTCGCAACACTTGACATGACGATGTTATAATTATTAGGATTATTTTTTTGCGGAGACGAAAATGGATTTTTGCTGACGTGTGACTATCATATCCATGCTAAACTCGATTTCATCAAATGGAAGAAAGGAAACTTGTGTCCATTTTAACCGTGTAAAGACACATGCCTGTCCAGCATATGGTAACTAAGTATTAACTTATAATATAGCAGACGAGTGATGTAGTTGTGCTTGTAAAGATCTGACATGTACCAACATCCGACTGTGTGAGCCCTGTGTATAGGCTACCGTTGGCCTGTACAGTTGAGGACATCAGCTCTTTAAAAGAAGTTATTATACACAGGCTGCGTCTGTGGAAAAGACAACGTTTAAACAACTGCTTCAACGTGCCGCTTCTCAGTTCGGAAATCCAATAACAGCCCACTTTCAGGAGTCAACTCATATGAACTGCAAAGAGAATTGCATTTTACGGACTTTTTGCTACAGATCAGTGTCATACTCTTGCTTTTGACCTCCGTCCGCGATGCTTTTCCACAGTTTGCCCGGAGGCGAAATGCGTGGCGTTATGGAAGAAATTGAGCGCAGTAGCAAGAGCGACTCAACTGCTATCAGCTCGGCCATTGACATGGGAGAAAGAGAAACGGTAAGGCGATACAAGCAATTAGGCTGAACGTGCTATGGTCGACCTTTGCACATCGCTATAAACAGAAAGTTACGATTCGAAGAAGCTTCGAAAATCTAAAATGGCATATTTAGAAATATAGCTGACATTTTGTTTAAGTGTATTTATACCTATATATCCGCATTTGGTTAAACTGCCAAACTAGATAGATTGTATAAATTATTAGCATGCAGACAGGGGTATTAAGGTAAATACTCTACTCTGATGCTATGATGCGACTGATAAAATATTACTGACTAAATTGCTTAAATACCTGTCGCTAATATATAAATTAATTTAATGAGTTATGGTGCAATAGGCCTATTAGTTAATATGTGAAACAGTTTTGATGGCTGATTAACAATAATGATTCGAACAAATTTGTTTCCTATGTTGTCTTTGTCCCGTTCGATTAAAGTATAGGTCTAATAGGAAAGTTGTAGGTCAATATACAATACACAATACCCAGTCTCTCAAAAGATAAATACAATAAAGTATTCCACACAACGACGAAACGAATTAACTTTTGTTATAATTACCACACACACACACACACACACACACACACACACTGGCTTGTGACAATATATTTAATATCAGTCGGAACATTTAGCTATGTAGCTAGAAGCAATCGTTTTTAGTGTGTGGTTTATGATAAACGTTATCTAAATACGTTTGACACTAAATAACATTCCTTTATTATTAGTATTAATAATAATAATAATAATAATAATAATTAAAGAACATATGCGCAAAAATGTGACAAGTTTAAAGTCAAAACGTTTAGCCAACAAGATTTAATATCGAGGAGGTTAGGCCTGCATCAACAATATGAGAAAAACTACTGTATCTTAGCTCATGTGTAAACACACTTTAGGCCCATACCTTTCAGCGGTGAACATTCATTATCCCCAATCAGTAAACTCGCCATAAGGCAGTACGTATTATTGGCACCATAGTTTCTACACGTATAAAAAGTATTGAACGTTAAAGGCATATGGGATTTCGGTGTGTAGATAAGTTCGTTGCTTTCAACTTAGTCAGCATCATATCCTTCGGAAATCATTCTTCTAATTCCTACGAATTTCAAGTGAAGCCAAACTGCAATCTTAGATCTCCGATCGTTCTTTTTGCTTTTGATTGAAAGTATCTTAATTAACTGTTGGGTTTGATATAATATTCAGCTCAGTCAGTGGTGAGAACTCATGTGTGGTGTGTGTGTGTGTGTGTGTGTGTGTGTGTGCGCGCGCGCGCCTCTACAGAACATGCCGTCGATGAGTGGCGAGCGCGTGGCTCTGTGCGCCGGTTGCGGGGGAAAAATTTCCGATCGCTACTACCTTCTTGCAGTGGATAAGCAATGGCATATGCGCTGCCTCAAGTGCTGCGACTGCAAACTCAACCTGGAGTCCGAGCTCACCTGCTTCAGCAAAGACGGCAGAATCTACTGCAAAGAAGACTACTACAGGTAGCCCATACACACGAAAGACTAAGACATATAGCCTACTTGGCCACAATGCCGCTTTTAACTAGGCATCTTACTTTCATGCAGATGTTTATAGGAAGGTTTAAGCGAAGAAAGTTGAGTGATGACCGACAAGCTACATAGGCCTAATGACAACGGTGATGTACTGATTACAAATTTTTAATTTAAAACTGCTGAAGCAATAGTTGCATATTTGGAGCATGAAAAATGGAAAGCATGATTAATCCTGGAGCGTGATGGTAGGACCATGTTTTGCTCCAAATATCGGCAAATGTTTACGTTAATTCCAAGAAGCTATTCAAGGACAGCAGCTCAACGACGAATTAATGTCATATTTTATGAATAAGATTGTTTTAATCAATCTGTCTTATACAAGTTTTGATTTGATCAATGGACATGCAAATACACTGTCACAAATTTAGGGGATATTTTAAAGTGAAATAGCTCATAATGAAATCTCCAATATTTTTGTAAGCGGTGAAGTATATCATAAATGCCCCAGGTCCTGTTTCTATTTCGGAAGCAGATATTTAAAATGAAAAGTTAATAGCGGTATTCCCATTACTCTTAAATGGATCCGCTATAAAACAAAAAGTTCTGCGCTTAAACGGACTGCATTATACTTTATCATCTACTGTTATGTATAAGGAAAACGTTAAATGTTCTATTCATTACCCTGAAGCAGGAAATACTTCTAGCAGAATGCTTAGTCATTGTAAACACATAGGCTACATCACAGAACGCATCTGCTTAACCATGTTTTTCATTTTTAACAATTCGGACTCATAACTGTTCCTTTCTTGTGCAGAAGGTTTTCGGTGCAGAGGTGCGCACGTTGCCACCTCGGGATCTCGGCAACAGAGATGGTTATGCGGGCTAGAGACTTGGTGTACCACTTGAGCTGTTTCACATGCATGACGTGCAACAAAATGTTGACCACGGGTGACCATTTTGGGATGAAGGACAGTTTGGTGTACTGCCGTTTACATTTCGAATCGTTGGTACAAGGGGACTACGGGCATTTTAATCACGCGGACGTGGCAACGAGCAAAGCACTGGGCACTACGGGGGCGCTCGCTCTCTCCTACTTCAACGGCGTGGGCAGCGTGACGAAAGGGCGCCCAAGGAAACGTAAAAGTCCCGGGACAGGAGCCGATTTGGCCGCTTATAATGCAGGTGAGAGCCGCTTTCAAGTATACGCAGTTAATTGAAAATACTGTATTAAGCGTTTAAACTTTTAGGCTAGTAATGCATTGGAATGCAGTCGTGAAAAGAAATTTTTCGCACTTTTTTCAGGATTTTAATCCACCACGCTGCGTTTAACCTTAATCATTATATATGTTTTTTATTTTTTACATATGAAATCCTTTGGCTTTAAGATATAGAAACTAAAATGTAAAAATGTTAGTAAATATGAAAATGTGTATTCTAAATATTCACGAGGCTTAATTCAAACAACCCGAAGAACGTACCATATGTGGGCGCCTACAAAAAGTGGAACTATGTTAAGTTTTTTTAATTTGTTAGGTTGTTTGAAAAACTTACTTCGAAAGTTGAGCTTTGCAAAATGTAAAATTTTGGGCTAATTTATCGTAGTTTTTAACGCGCGTAGTAATTCACCTTTTTAACCAGTGCAGACTTGAAATGCTTGAAATGCCACGCATTTGCGCTACAAGAAGCTTTAATCAAAAATAAATGGTTTTATGCAGAATTGTGAAAACATCTCGAAGAATCTGTTAACACTTCGAATAACCCATATGGCTTACAACGATACATCAACACGTTATATTTGTGTTTAATATACAGTTACATATATAAACATCCTTGCATAGCGTGCGTGCTCTTTATCAAACTTTTGATGCCAGTACGTGCAATTACGCGATGGAATTAAACACACATCTGAGTGTTATTTCAGAGCAGTTAAAACAACTGCTACTTACTCTGAATGTTTATTGGGGATACAATTCTTAGTTCATCGTTTAGACTAACATTAACACGCTTAATCATTTAAAATTTATATACGTAACAAAGTAATAGTTTCACTTTAACCGACTGTTTGGCCTTATAACAGAAAGCAATCTTGAATCATGTATTAATTAACGCTAATTATTGTATTCGCGAAATATTTACACATAACATCGAACAGTATTCTTAAAAACCTGATCAACATCTAAATAACGCCTATACGTATAGTTTGACCTTACATTTGATAATAGCAAACCCTTTAGCTATTACACATAAACGGGTCATCATTCTAAACATCATTCCCAATTATTTAACATTCAGAAAAAAATATTGTATGCTTAATTAATTTTACTTATTAGAAATCGTTTTAGCCAATTTGTGATAATTCGATTGTCCAACTTGTAAAAATCGAACTATAGACTATATACCACTGCTATTTCAAGATCTCTAACATTCTAATGTTATTGGCCTACACGACAATCAACTACAGCGCGACTCGTGCACTCTTGCATAAAGGATTTGGGGAGGAACGATGATGACACAGGTTGACAAGTGGAAAAATGGCTTTGATTTAAGTCAAGACCTTTACGAGATTAAAAAAGATGTGCAAGTGGATAAGAATGAGACAGAGGGAGGGGTTCAATGAAAAGAAAGATGAAACTTTCTCAGACATAAGCTCTTTAAGTTGTACTACATGCTTTGGTTCATGCCTTAGTCCAGCAAATGCTCAATCGAACCCCTATTAATTAACGATTTATTTGTTTAATAACTTAGTTATTTCTATAATAACTATAATATGTGTAATATTTTTATAGTAATATTTTATTTATATTTTGTATGTGCCATTCATGCCGATTCTAATGAAATTTGAATTTTATAATATGGGTTAACTTACGACATAAACTACAACGTTCAGACCGAAAATGAAAGTTGACGTGAAAAAGAACTTTAGATGTATGTCTAAGACATGTTAAAATACAAACAACTAAAACGAGATGTAATTTATTTACAGTAAATATTGTTTATTAGGTATACAAATGCACAGACTGTTCATAATAAATTTTTATAAAAGTTTATAGCGTTAGCCTTAGCGTTGCGAAGATTTGTTAAGACTCAAAAAATAAATAATAAACAAAAAAAATAACTTTTTCTAAAAAGATGTCTAGTTTCCAAAAGGCCAAGATTTCAGTTCTTTCGAAAATGATAATAAATACATTTTAGGAGAGTTTTTCGGGCTCTGATATTGAGTCCACAGAAGTAAATAGATTCATTTAGTATCATGTACAGTCGGTCTAAAAATATTTTAGATGACAGAATGGGCTTTAATCACTGCATAGTGCTTGGAGGCTCACAGCGGACAGCACGTGCAGTGAAATTTAGTTTTGGATCTCTGCTGCCTCCTTCAGATTAACGAGGACACTGCAACACAAACAAGTGCAATAAAAGGCTCATAAAACTAATTAACTTTTAAAAGTTAGAGATGATGATGATGATGATGATGATGATTATTATTATTATTATTATTATTATTATGAAAGTCAGCCAGTTTGATGGTTTTCAATGTTCAATTTAAATGTTCAATAGGCTGCAAAATAGCCATTTATTAATAGCCATGTCCACGTCATTTACATATCTTTTACTTGCCATGTGCTAGGGGTGCACACATTAAATGCTAATTATTCGCTGTGTTAATTTGATTATTTTTCTTTACTAATATTTATAGCTAACACAGAAGCATAATTCACAATCTACTAACATTTATGCGTCTGCCAAGAAGACTATAATCTTTGGCGTCATTATTTAAATACACTTACTGTTAGGTAATAATAATAATAGTAATTAATTGGTGTTTTCTGTGGATAATGACCTAAAACTACAACATATAGGAATTTAAGAATAAATGCAGCCTCATTTAAAAAGGGAATGCACTCTCAAAACAATGAGAAAATAAAAATCCACAAAACAAAAATTGCATTTAATAAACTCAATGTAACTCATGTTACAGAAATTAAATTCACAAAGCTATTTATTCCACCTCAGTAACGATTTAATGTAGTAAGAGACAACTAACTGAGTAATAGCTTTGTATCACACTGTGGTAGTTAAAAGGAGAACACCTACACAGTTTATCGAGTGCATTTGATGTGTAGATATTTGATTTATTTACAAATTTAGTTAGAAATTAATTAATTAAGTAATTTATCATTAAATTCATAGTCATAATATTTATACAATTTTGTAGTTTCAGTAATAATTTACAGTTATTTTGAAATATATTTTCCATATTTTTCCATCTAAACAGCACTAAGTTGCAATGAAAATGATGGAGATCCCATGGATAGAGACTCTCAGTACAGCTCTGGCCAAAAAACCAAGCGCATGAGGACGTCCTTTAAACACCATCAATTAAGAACCATGAAGTCCTATTTTGCCATCAACCACAACCCAGATGCCAAGGATTTAAAACAGCTGGCACAGAAGACAGGTCTTACCAAGCGTGTACTTCAGGTAAGAATGTTTTCCATTTTACCATAATTTGTTAGCATTTGTTTGTATTTGTTAGCATTACTTTTTATTTAACTCTGATAGAACTGTCTGTATTAATCAATAAAAAAAGAACCATATCCTGAGCCAGATGCTTTCACTTCAATAAAAGTTTTGTATTCAGAAAAATAAACATTTAAATCCGATTTTATTATTATTTATCTATATTTAATTGTTTAAATTATTTGTCTTATATAAAACCATAATAGAACATTATATAATGGGAACTTATTTTAAGTAGCATAGGCTAGAAATGTACCTAGATCAATAAATAGCTGCATTGCCAGGAATCTTTGAAAGTTGAAAGATAGTTTGTAGTTCTTAACAAAAGATTAGGTCTCCCAGGGATCTAAATAATGGAAACTAAAATTTAAATAAAAAAACATTTTGAGCAGAAATGCATTCTAAAATTCTGAATTTCATAAATTATAATTGTTATATCTAGAAAACAAAATTGTCATTTGCTTTGACTACCCTGCTTTTCTTTTCCGTATTTGTCATTTCACATTAAATGATTTTGCACTTATGGGCAAATCATCACTAACAGATAAAAAACATTGTCTTAGGTCTGGTTCCAGAATGCTAGAGCCAAGTTCAGAAGAAATCTCCTGCGTCAGGAGAATACTGGGTTGGACAAGACCTCGGACGGGTCGACTTTGGCTGGAGGAACCCCTTCTGGACCAGCTTCTGAAATTTCTAATGCCTCCATGAGCCCTTCAAGCACGCCCACCACACTGACAGACCTCACAAACCCCACCATGCCCACTGTCAATTCTGTGCTGACCTCCGTTTCAGGCAATCTGGATATCCATGAGTGTCAGAGTCCTTCACAGAATACACTCACCAGCCTCTTCTGATGCCAAGAACTTATGATGAGGATCAGTTTTAGATGTCAAAACCTAGAGCAAAGATCTTATTTTCATATCTATCTTGTGGGAGAATCCACTGCTGATTGGCCTTGCTTCAGATTTATTATCAATACAACAAGAACAATCTTAGCACAGATGCTCAGCCACTGGTATTGTTTCTAACAATTCTTACGATGCAGCTTTGATTAATTTTAGAAAATGTCCACTATAAAAGTCACAGCCATTCAAAGCTGGGCATCTTCAATGCATATACCAAGTTACAACATTTATAGTTACATCAATCATAACCATGGCAAATAAATTACATTTATGTCCTATAAAAGCGGAAAAGCAGATACCAAACTTGAACTGGCTAAAATGATACTGTGAGTACTGAGTATTGCATAGAAACAGATATGTCTGATGAAAGAATATAATGATAAATCTTGTCATTTATGTCTTTGAAGGAACAGAAAAGAGCAGATTTGAATATTTATTTCCATTTACCCCCAACTATGTTTACAGCACAAGATTAAGTGTTCTCAGCTTTCTCACTTTCACCAATTATTTATGTAACACACAGGGGTCAGAGTGAGAAAACTAGATCATAATGTGAATTATTTGTGAGTTGAAAAAGATAAGAAAATTAGACTGGCTGTCATGTGCCTTATCCTACATTTTAGTAATTGAATATAAATTATTACTGCTAACATGAACTGCATATGGCTATGTGTTATTCATTAAAGTTGTAAGGTTTAGCATTGCACATGCAGATACACTCTAAGGTGTTCTATTTCAATTTTATATTTATCACTCATGCTCTAAGATTTGCGAGAGATACACATGATCTCATCTCAACTACTTACCTCATTCAGAATCCACTGGATATAACAGCACTACAGTTAAAACCTTACTACACTGCACTTGGCAAAAAAAAAAAACAAGCAGGAAAAAAATACAAAAGAAAGCTAAAAACGTCACTGAAAACCACACAACCAGTTGGCTATCTATGTGTATACATGCATGTATGTATTTAACTTTTAGTACATATATACATGCATTCATACATATGTATGTGTGTGTGTGTGTGTTTGCAAAAGTCTTAGACATTCTATATTTTTCAGCTTACATTATGCTTATTTTTTATTTTCATTTTAGTGGTCACTGGACTTACATAGCAATTACAGATTGTAGTCCATCTGATTATCTGCAATCTTTATTAGTCCCCTTTATCTGTTCTCTAATGGTCAAGACCTCTACATAACCACTACAGATAAAGTACTATTTGGGCAGTGGATTATTCCCAGCACTGAAGTGAAACTAACATGGTGGTGGTGTGTAGCACTGATATGAGTGAATCAGACACTGCAGTGCTGCTGGAGTTTTAAACTACATCAGTATCACTGCTGGAATGAAAATAGTCCAACATTCAAAATGTCCAGACTACAGCATATAGGCAGTGTTGTGTAAACACTGATTAATTATTAGAGAATGACTAACACAAGCTGTACAATAACTGATGAGCTTCTGTCTCTATCTCGAGAACTACAACTTGAAGCATTAAGTTAAATGTCAAAAAAAATGTACAGAGCGTGATCACTGCTGTAAAACTCGACCAGCTCTATGGTGTCTGATCCAATCGTATTAGCTCAACACACACTAACACACCACCATCACTACAGTACAGTGCCGAAAGTTACCCCCCAAAAATTATTGATCTGTGGTGGTCCCATGAGGACCCAGACCATTAATGTATGGGGTAAAGGGGACATACAAAGTATGTAGAGAAGCAGGTTGACTACAGTCTGTAACAGTAGAACTACATAGGGCAATGACCATAAATTAATAGGGCCATGCATATGATGCAAGACTGAGACAACCCTAGACAGGATGCCAATCTATGGTAGAGCACTTTAAGAAATACCAATTACCCTAACAAGCACGTCTTTGGACTATGGGAGGACTGGTTTGGAAAACCGAAGCACCCGGAGTAAATGCCCCACGGATATGGAAAGGACATGCAGAATCCACAGAGAAAGACCTCAGGAAATTCTTGCTGTGAGGTGACAGTGCTACCCACTGAGCCACTGTGCCATCCAGTGAGTCTAGTGACTACTAAAAGTTAAATGAACAATAAGAAGAATATAATTTGAAAAATATAGCATGCCTTGCTCTGCACTATGAATATACATTGCTTGAAAGTTTGTGAACCCTTCAAAATTTACATTTAGAAAATATTCTAAAATTCTAAGAAAAGTTTCTGTCCCTGGGTCTATTGTATTGCTGCATGAAAACTGATGCTTTCTAGAGATTACATTCAATAAATTTCCTTTAGAATTTGCTGGTGCAATTCAGAATGAATTTTTCCATAAATGATTGAAAGTCTGGCCCAGAAGTAGCAAAACATGAAAAAATCATGAGACTACCGCCTCCATGCTACACAGATCATATTTTCCTGGCTCTGAACTAGTGCATTAAAAATTCATCAGATATTTTCTTAACCCTTTTAACCATGATGAGCATTAACAAAATCAGCCCTCAGTAATCTCATTATTTGTTCTATGATAGAGCACCACAAACATGTAGTGACAGTCAGTGTCACTGATAGATCCCTGTACTTTTAATACAAGCCTTCAAACACTAGTGTATAAATTCAACTATAGTAATGAAATGGCCAGAACCTCTACAGGACAGCTTCAAAGCCTGCATTGCCACAACTGAGGATGAATACCTACCAAATTAATGCCCGCTTTGATTTTAATGTTATGACTGATTTTCTATCATTTATAATTTTCACACAAGTACGACATTTGAAAAACAGAAGCAAGTTAAACAAATTAAACAAATAAGAAAAATATTATATTTGGTTATTTATTTATTAAGGAAAATTACAGAGTGTTACACATCTGAGAGTGGCGAAAGTATTAAAGTTTTAACTGGTGTGAACCAACGTGCAGCAATAACTGCAACAAAACATTTAAGGCCACCCTGTCATGTACATCACTGCATTGTCATTGAGACTTTTTTTGATGGGGATAACATTATCACAAACAGCAGCCAATTTGAAAGAGGCCTTTAGTTGCTTAAAATTACCCTGGGTTCTTGTGTGACTATTTCATGAATTGGAGTCATCTTGTTGGTTGATCACTCTTGGGGTTTGTAACAATGTTATCGAATTTCACCCCTTTGTACCCAATCTGTCTGACATTGGATTGATAAGGTCCAAACACTTTAAATATCACACTGGAATCTTTACCATGGTGATAGGCATTAACAATTATTCTCACGTAATCAGGAATCTCCTGTCTTCATGCCATGATACACTTCCACATGTGCTGTGATGATCAGACTTCCATAGATTACTGTCCCTGTTGTTTGCCACACAAAGAAATATGCAATATTGGACCATTTACCTTAATAAAAAAGATAAATGATTATTGTTTTTCTCCGTTTTCAACTGGGTTTTCTACTTTTAGAACTTGTTTGAAACAATTATGAGCGATCAGGTCATATTTAGGAAGAAATCAGGCAGGGTATAGCACCATAGCACATATGTAAGTATGTGTGTGTGTGTGTGTGTGTATGTGTGTGTGTTGAAACAAATATATGTGACAACACTGCAAAAACAAACCCAAATTAAATACAATCTTGGATTTTTTCACATTTGATCAATGTGTATGTTTTTAAACTGTTTTGATGTGACAGTGCTGGGCACTGAAGACTGCTTGTTGAAGAAACTGTGCAGTGTGGACAAATTTTCGAGGCTTTGATGTAAATCTGAAGTTATGTAAAAGCTTCTCTCTATCTCTCTCTTTCTCCCTCTCTCTCTCTCTCTCTCTCTC
>JAVSBV010153856.1:0-15093 GCA_033117975.1 Parotocinclus spilosoma
GGGGGGGGGGGGGGGGGGGGGGGGGGGGGGGGGGGGGTTACAGTACAGCACGGCACAGTGAACAATACCTCTGAATCAGTGTGGTGTCCTGCTCTCTTTTCCTCCTCTTTCTCTCAGCCATGCCACGAAAAGCCCTGCCAGGACCGGGCACACTGTTAATGGACATGTTGTGTGTTTTTATGTACAGTGCAAGGTGGGCTGTTAGTTGAGGGAAAATTTAAGAGACGACGGAGCTTGGAAATCACAAATACACTCAGACATCACTAACCCAGATAAGCACACCAGCAGGGAGGCTCAATCTCTCTCTCTGTTTCACACACACACACACACACACACACACACACACACACACACACACACACACACAATTATACTGTTATGTCTCATTTGCTCCAATGTTGACTTTAACAGACCGACAAAAAGACATAACCGTCAACAATAACACTTAATATCAGAAGCAATTACGTCCACAAAGTAAACAATGAACACAATGTCTTCTGACGTATCCAGACAAAATAAAGAGCAGGAGAGAAATAAAGAAAGTCAGCGCTTACAGAGTAAAGGCTGCTGCCCCATTTTAATTAGCTTATGCAAACTTACTGAGACAATATTGAAAGACCCTGTAGATCTTCAAAACAGAGCAGTATTAAGTTAACATACTTAATACTGAATAACTGAATAATATAACTAATATCCACGTTGAGTAAACTTAAGTAAACTTTTGTTTTCGTCAGTAGTTAGATGCACAGTGCAGTGTAAGATGCAGTGCAGTTGTCTCTTTAAACTACATCTATCTGTTGCCAGTTTCATTTATTTGAAATTATTTACAGTTTACCAAAATCCACTCAAAGTCCTTTATCAAAGTTTTATTCTCCACAAAACTCTAGGTTTTTGTGCAAACTGTGAAGGAATAATATCTGCCTTTCATTGCCGAAACTTTATAGATTCATTTCTGTAAGACATGCTATTATACAGATCCTGTAAATGTAAGTACATTTTATGGATGACTGAACTTCTCAAATCAGTTCTTTGAACAGATAATTTATTCACAACCAATTCAATAATTTCCTTTTCCAATAATAAAATGCACAAACAACATATTGAACAAACAAGATCTTGAAGAGATCAACCCATGACATGAATCCAGGAGTAACAAGAAAGAGCACATCATAGATCAAGTGTAAGCATCTAATTTGCCTTACTGAATAAATTTCATTTAATTAAATGACGAGGAAGTTTTTCAAGCTTTATGTATTTCATGCATTTCGAAATCGATCACTAAAAGTAAGCCAATATTATTTAATGTATTAAATAATCTTACCTCATTACCCTGTATTTTGAGGTAGATTAAGAACTAAGTATGGTGGAGGTTTGCATATAAACTCATATAAAAGTTTCAACTTCAAACACTCAGTGGTGAGGGTATGCCAAAGCAGACAGGCAGGACAAAAGCACAAAAGGTAGTGGTCGGGGTCTTTTAGAGGGTGGGTCAAGTAAAAACGGATACTCACGATATTCTGCGAAGTCAAAGGATCATAAAAGAAAAGTGAAAAAGAAGAGAGAGTAAACGTCAGGTGAGACAGCCGTCATTACTCATCATTTTATCACATGCAAAAATGAGAGGTTAAGTGAATAGCTGTAACATCAGGCCAGTCAAGGGCAAAGTATTGTTTCAAAATCCTCTGCCATTCTTCATTCATTTTACTGAATGACTGAGTTGAGCTAAACTGCATATAAAATAAGCCTGGGCATTTTTTGATGTGAAATGACAAAGACTAAAAAGACAGGATAAAACACATCCGGGCGGAAGAAAAGAACAAATAAATACATCAAAAGATGAACGGGTAGAGACAACTAAGAAGCTGAGAGACAGAACCGAGGATGACGTGTCAGATGGAGAAAGGATGACAGTGGCCCAGTGGGAGGCTTAGTACGTGTGGTCTGTCATTATGAAATCCTGTGGACAGGTGATAATTAGGCAGTCAGTCTGAGACAGTGACTGAGAGGGCTGA
This sequence comes from Parotocinclus spilosoma, assembly GCA_033117975.1. NCBI lineage: Eukaryota > Metazoa > Chordata > Actinopteri > Siluriformes > Loricariidae > Parotocinclus > Parotocinclus spilosoma. Next base: position 2,013 of record JAVSBV010153856.1, read on the forward strand.
GAATAACCCAACTATACTGTAAATTCAGACTGACTGAAAAACAAAGGAAAAGGGGAAAGGGGAGGACACGACCAGGTCCTCCTGAAACCCCAAGGCCTTCTCAGTCTTTCTCCAGTCTGGCTTATGCCTTAGGCTGCCTGGAGAACTTCAGATTGTCAGGGAAAACCTGTAAACTGAATACTACAGTATAAACAATTTAGAATGGAACGGGACCACCTCAGAACCACCACTTCGAATATGTTATGTAGGTGGTGGTGGAAGATTCTTAACCCATAAGTTACACTGACATGCTAGATAGAGTCAGACAGAGTGCAGCCAGTGTAGTAATGCTGTGGAGCCAGTCATGCAAGCCAAAATCAGAGCCAATGCTTTAAGTCTCACTTAATTAATCTTAGTTCTACAGGACTGAAGACGGCACTGGACACTGGGGATGGGACAGTGGGGACTAGGCATTAGGGACTGGACATTGAGTATTGGACAGTGGTGGATGAACATTTGGGTTTGGACATTAATGATGGAAAACAGAGATCAGGTGTTAGGGATTGGACAGTGGGGACCGGATAGTAAGCAAAGGACAGGGGTAATTTGACAGTTGTCACTGGGCAGTGAGAATTGGACAGTGGGGACTGGGTAGTGGGCATTGGACAGTGGGGACTGGGTAGTGGGCATTGGACAATGTGGAACAAACACTTGGGACTGGACAGTAGGGACTGTGCAATTGGGATTGGACAGTGGGTGACTGGACAGTTGGGACTGGCCATTGGGGTCTGATCATCCAGGTGGGATTTGAACATTAAGAATTGCTTGCATTTAAGTGATTCAATGCTGTGTTATCAGGATTTAGTATCACAAGAATTCTGCACTTACGCTTGCATGGTGGTGGTCGCAGTCTGGAAGCTGAACATATTCTCTTTGGGGAGCCAGTTGTTGGTACGCTCTTCTAAAAAACATAAATAACAACTTTAAAGTATTTAACATTTAAAGTACAGGTTGAGTCATCAGTCACAGAACATATTATGTGCCATGTCATGGACTTTTCACCCTGGCTGCCAAAATCATCGTTGAGGTTTCTTGGTCAGTAGCGGTTTTTCAAACGATTACTACACAGCTTGCTTTGGCACTGTGACCCTCACAAGGAAAAGTGGAAGGAAAATTAGACTGTAAACATAGTTTTGCTAAAGTTTACATAATGCACCCAAAATACTAGGTCAAACCCAGCTAACCCTCCAAAACAACAGAAAGATTTTCTCCCTACCTCTGTCCTCGGTGGACACCTGATCCTCACTGTACATCCTCTCGAGTTTCTTGCGGTGTTTGCTGGACTCTCTTGGCACTGTATCAAGGTCGAGTGACCGCTGGCTCTGACATGGTGGTCGTGGGCAGTCTTCTCTCGAGCTGCTCCTTCTAGTCCCCCAGTCCCTTATGTTATGGGCACTTCCTGAGGTCTGTAGAGGCTGTGAATTTGGAACGCTGCTATAGTGATGGTGATGGGAATGGCCACTACGATGACTCCCTCGCTGGTTGTTGACGCGAGAATGGTTGCCCTTCAGCACCTCGAGTTCTAGGCTCTCCTCGCTTCCCCTGCCCGCCAGCATGCCGCCCTCCCTGCTGATGGTGTAAACGCGTGCCGGCTTCGTAGAATTTGGTTGGGTCTGCTGGGATGGTGACTGATCCTCAGACGAAAGACTGCGTTCCACTGACAGCCGGCGCTTGGCACTACCAGGCACAGACGGTGGCACAAGGCCTGGCTCAGGCTGATCTTGCCTGTTCTTGGCTACTGGAGCTATTCTGGAGTATGGATGCAGATGGTTATTGTTGTGTAGATGGTTAATGCTTGGGGACTCTGGTTCTTGGCCAACGATGGTGTCAGACAGCAGGTGATCTGGATTGAGCAAAGAGGAATAAAGATAAAAAAGAGAATGAGAATATAAATAGTTAAAGGGAGAATTGAAAGAGAGAGAAACACAAAGGGAGCAAATCATCTTCTGAGAAAATGAGAGCATTGGCAGGGGATAACCAAGTCTGAGTGAGCCAATAAAACTCTTCCTTAATGAAAGAGAATGAAGGCATGGCTCAGTAAGGGACAGAGTGGAAATATTTGAACTCACCTGATCCGTTGCGATTCTCTGAGTCGTTTTGGGAAAGGCACTCTCCAAAGGCTCGAGCTGCTCTGGAGTGGGACAAACACACATAGGAATTTCACACTCATTATACTCATTGTAACATCCCATAATATTTGCTATGTCATCAAAGCACAGGTAAATGTCAGAGGTCAGGTACAAGTACATACATGACTTTTAAGGACCACTGTTGTACACTTAATCAAGAGTTCTGGGTATGAAATATGTGGATCCACTGCCCTGAAAGTGCTGCTTTGTTTGGATTTAATGGTGGCCTTTGATGACTGACTGGGCTTAATTGCATGTAAAGCTACTTTGACATCAATGGCTGGTCACAACAGGAACACGACTATATCGTTCACATTCAGACCAGGACAAATTAGAGTGACCAATTACTGCAAGTATTTGAAAGGTAAATGGAAAACCGGAGTACTCTGAGTAACCCCATGCAGACATGGAGACAACTATAAATAGGCAGAGCCCGAGGTCTGTTTCAAATGGGAGGTGCCACTCATGATGGATGACTAAGGGAATCAGACGCCTCTGTTACCACATATGTATTAAACTATTCAGGGTTGTTTGTCATCTTTTCTTCACTACACAGCTTGCTTTGGCACTGTGACCCTCACAAGGAAAAGTGGAAGGAAAATGAGACTGGAAATATAGTTTTGCTGAAGTTTACATAATGCACCCAAAATACTAGGTCAAACCCAGCTAACAATTCAGGTTTGTTTTTCACCCCCCCCCCCCACCCAAGTTGTCCTGAATAAGGGTGGAAATGACTAAAGAACATGGCACAGGCATAAGCATGTGGTGGATGTGACACCAATCCATTACAAGGTTGCAAGATTAAACAAATGAACCACAGACTTTTTTTAAATAAAATGAATAAAATGTGTTTCCCATTTAAGTAGCAGTTGTGCCAATCATTCTGGAACCGAGTGTGGCAGGTATGAACCACTGCTGCAGACATTGCTCGCAGTATAGCCTTTCAGCAATTCTCGTGGCCTGTGACTCCACATTTCCGATTTAATGCTCAAATTAAATTGTCCTGTTTTATTACTGCACTTCTCGCTGTGTGTGCACTGTGTTTATCGTACAGCAATCACAATATTCTTTAGAGTGCAATTTTCCCTTTTGTCCTTGTAGCCTTTATTTTTCTGTTTCACAGCACCAAAACCTTGGAACTGGAGAAATCTGACCTACTCAGCAAATCACTTAGAACCATTACAAGGTGTCATGTGTCACGGACTCCATCGTCGCTGCTACATGACTTGGCCCGGTGAGGTCTTCAGCCGTGATTATATCCCATGCTATAGAACAGTCTTGAGGAATGAGGTCATACAAGAGCGTCACTGTTTAAGTAAACGCCTGAAAATTAGTGCATTGAGGAAATTCATCATTCTGAAAACAGCTTGTAGTTAAATTACTTTTTAAAGCAAGATGGGGGCTGCAAAATATGCTGCATTCTTTAGAGTACTCTCGCTTCTTTGATGCTTCTTTAAGGAACCGCACAAACTGATGTTTTTGTCCAGGTCATAGGACGCTTATATACTGTGCCATGATAATGACTGGCACTAGCAATACAACCCCAATCACTATACATTCATTGGTCATTGATTTTATGCCAACTTCTGCCTACCATATAGGTACACTCTATTTAATTATGTGCATAAAATTACTGTTGACTGTAGTTCAGCTTTCTGAAAGTTTGTTGCTATATTCTATCCACTGATAAGGGACCACGGCAGGACAAACATTGTCCAGATATTTATGGTCGTTGGTGCTTTTTAGTACGTGAGATGCTGGCAAGAAAGCAGATTTTCCAGTGCAACCTCAAGACTAAATATATCTGAGAAAGTGCCTTGATGAAATTAACCTCAACCGTGGATGATCATGCAATCTGCATCTACAACCCCCTACTTATCTGCCCTGCTTGATCCAATCTACATGATGCACAATTAGGATTTAACAACCACTGCGAAAATATGGAAATGAGCTGTGAAAAAACAGACAGTCTGGGCCAAAACAGTAACTCAAGTAGTATTTCATGAAACACATACCAAGGTAAGACTTGATTATGATCGTACATATGACGTAATTATGATCCCAATTTTTGAATTTTTATAATGTTTCCATTAAGGCTTACAGCACTTAAAAACATTTTGGAATCACATCATTATTTCATTTTTTTTTTTTCAAACTTCCAACTTCAAGTGCTGCAGGTTTGAAATGCAAAAATGGATGTTTATTAACGAAGAAATTGAGCTGGCAAAAATATGAAACGTTTTTCATATGGTCTGCAATGAAATAAAAGTCAAAGAAAACTACAGCTACATATTACATCCTACAGGTAGTACTTTTACACCTCACAGAATGGATGCAGCATGGAAAGATGATGTAGATACCACATTAATATTGTTTCACCACAACAAAAGCTTGAAAAAAATTAAAAGAACTGCTGAAGCATGTTCATCTGGAGAATAATCTTTCATCTGCTCACTCCCACATGCATACTCGTAGCTGCTACAAAGGTACATGATGTTTGCAGAGGACGAGGGCCTCATCACATTTACAATCTGCCCATCCAATGCTTTATCTCAATGAATTAATGCTCTCGTTTACGTTCAGAAAAACTTTCAAAAGCCAGTCCTAATTGCTTTCATGCAATCACTGGTACTTGTCCCTCTCACACACACCGAAGAGCTAATGATAACGCTGTCCCACATGCGCATGCTTCTCCTGGTTCTACACTGTACAAATGTAGACATTTGAACCCTTATATGCTCTTGAATGCACTTATACACACATACACACTGTCACGGTCGCCCATATGGCCTCTATTTTAACTATTCACTCGCTCAAAACACAAACTCCGTCAGCACTAGACAGATTGTGCAGTCTCACATGGGACGCTGGAAAATGGAAGTGTTGATGGCTGGATGCCTGTGACTACATGCTCAATAATACAAGACCAGCCGTCACGTTTATGCCGCACAATCAGACTCATCGCCCTCTTTCCCTTCTCTACTACTGCAAAACTGTGCCACAAATTGTGACTGAAAACAAAAACAGAATCGAATATGTCTACAGTATAAAACAAACAAGCACTGTACATATGGCTATATATACATATGACTTATATATATATATAATATGAATGAGTGTATGTGAATGAATAATTAGTAAGTGTTCTTAAGTAAGTAAGTAGTAAAGTAGTAAGTAGTAAATATTCTTGGGGGTGAACAGAAGCATGTCAAACTGGAGGACAGTGCCTCCACATAGGGGTGGGGGATATGGCCCTAAAATAATACCACGATATTTTATGGTACTTTTGCGATAACAATATATTTGGTGATATATTTTAACAAGATACAATTGCAACAAAATATATTTGAAACTTTAAAATACCTGACCTCGCAGCATTTTTTACTTTTTCTTGTACTCAGCTGCGTGCTTCTGCTTGAGGTGGTGAAACAGATTAGATTTGTTGTAACAGACCTTTTGCATATATTACATATTACTGTAGTTTGTTGTACATCTAATATTTCATACCAAAACCAACTCCATATTACCGACGTCGCTCCCCTTTTCGGGACAATCTCCACCATCACACAACCCACTTTCTGCCATATCTGTTGCTCTGCCTATGAGTCACGTAATGGAAGTACTTCATACTCTGTGTAAATGCATTAAGTCATTACATAAAGACGTCAGAATATCACAATATGGACGTATTATATAGTCTAAAAAATTATACCGGTATTATCACAAACAATCCGATATGGCACAGCCCTAGTGTATGGTCACCCGAGACACAAAAGCCCAATGGCCATGATGGGGCATTTACAGGATCAGATTGTCCAGCAGTTCTTGTTGTATTCTCTTTATATTCATTTTGAAATATCCCCTCATTTTGTGAGAAGTGTACAAAGTGAACAAATATACTACATAATTGAAACACGCTTTTTAATTAGTGAGCTGTGTTATTATAGTCACACTTACTGCACAAGCTCATAATATGAAGCAAATAGGCATGAAATTTCCATAGACAAACAGTGCCAGTAGAATGAGTTTTACTCAACACCTCAGAGGCTCCACATGATGCTGCTTAACTCCAACACGTCGGTTCATCTTAACCTGCCCTCCTAAAACAAAGTCCATAATAAAATGGTTTGCAGCTTCGATGGAAAACTTGCACAGACCTCTAACCCTTCAGACACAATTTAGCTGAATTGAAATGCAAACTGTAAGACCACGATCTGTGTCCATCCTCAATGTACTGTTAGCTGAATCTAGTAAAAATACTTTTTATAAGTGTGTGTGCTGTTGGAAAAGCAAAGGGGTAAAAATCCCAAAACTAATACATGTATTTGGACATAATTTTTGGCCGTCCACAGACAGCGTACATAACCCACGGCATATCCCAAAGTGCATTACATAGTGTACGTATAGAGAAATTAATTCATACTGGTAGAGATAAATGTGCTCCTGTATTCCTTCAAAGACTAAACCCCTTTAACCTTTGTTCTCTTTTCTGCATGTATTTGTTCTGCATAAGAACACGCCAGAAGCAATTATCTAGCATTAATAGTGGATCTTCAGAGGATGACTAGACGAAAACAACAAGCTACTCATGCATGACGAATTAAAATATGAATAAACATTATACGAAAAGCACTACAGTATGGCTCCCTCTCTATCTCCTTCTTGTACCCTCATTCAACCTGTTTGCATTTATGCTGAAAAGTGTGCTCTCTGGGAAAGACAACGTGTTTGATGCATATTTAGGGATAAGTGATAAATGATTGGGGAATAACCAAATCGGCTTTAAAAAGGAGAAACAAACAGAAACAACCCAGAGAAGGATCCATAATGTTTGTATGTGAGGACTTGTTTAGAACCCTTAATGAAATCAAATATGTTGGAACCTAACAAAAAACACTAATGGGTATTTTGGAAAGATGCCCAAACTGTATGTTTAATTCATTCTGATATGTTTTAAACCTTGCTGAAATGTCCTTATTGGGCTCCCTGCAAAGGTCAGGTTTTGTTCAATTTTAAGATTAACATAACATAGTTTGACCAGGGATGCCTAAAAGGTATGTTTAAAAAAATGCATGACCAATAGAGTGGAAGATCTTATGAGCAGGGGGGTCTGCCAAAGAAATATAAAAACCTTAAAGGTTGTACACAGACTTTTCATCTCGCCATATCATTCTGGTTGAGATTTTCTCTTGACATGATTAGTAATTAATTCTACACCTACACCCAACTCTATCTTTAACCTTTTTGGGGAAAACCGCAGTGTTTCGCCGAGTACACCGGCAAAATGTCCTCTTGAGGTTAAAAAGTCAGAGCTGTCTATCCTTGTGGGCTATTTGGTCCGCACAATGATATGTAAACATAGTCCCACGGCACAAACACACAGTAAATCAAATGGCCTAAACACCAACTGCATGGCGGTGGTTTTACCAACAAACCTATTAACTTTAGTCAAAATTTTATACTGAAAAAACAATCCCAATGAACTCATGTTTTATAATTTAGTTTATTTTTACATTTTCTATTACTAATTTAACTGTTGTTATTATTTTGTTATTTATTTATTGACCTGGTTTTGCTGAAATTTGATATACTTTGGCATTTATTTAGTTAGCATCCAGGCTACCCATGGAGGACGGGTCCCCTGTTGAGTCTTGGTTCTCCCAAGGTTTCTTCCTACCATTTTAGGTAGTTTTTCCTTTCCACTGTCGCCCTAGGCTTGCTCAACTTGGCATTGGCCTTTTAAGAAAGTGTAATATTGTGAGGCTGCTTTGAGACAATGCTACGTTGTAAAAGGCGCTATATAAATAAACTTGAATTGAATTGAATGTTTATCCTGGAATTACAAGGCAAAGAGAAAAACATCCATTCTGTCTATAAAGTTACTGTATATTTTGCCTGTCAACTGTGTGAGCTGTGTGTCAGGTTGAGGAGTGCTCTTGATTGTCTATGGTTTAATTAGTACATTGTCTAAATAGTATGCACTGTATAAACAATGCAATACATACTTATGTTTAATTTTTATTATGACAATTTATTTTAAAATTCACTTTTCTATTTAAAATGCGATACAGACACTACACTTCGGGGGTAGGGAGCTGAAGTCCTTCCCACCTTCCCTTGAACAACTCCAAATGAACAGATGATAGGTGTCATTTTACAAAGGTTGCCTCAGTGCACTCTCTTGATTTTAATAGACCGGTGTGAAGCATGATGGTTGCGGTAATGTGAATGCAGTCCAGGTGATATTAAAAGATAAACCATCTGCTGCGTTGCCTTTAGCCAGTCAGCTGAAAGCTTAATGATGGGACTGAAATCTATAAACAAACCCAGGAAAACGTAATAGAAACCTTTAAAAGTCTTTATATAAACAAGTCTTCAACAGAGTTCTGTTTTAAAGCACTCGTTTAAATCAAAGGCATCAGTGTGTTTTGGCTGGATGCCAAAGGAAAACACATAGTTGCTGCAGACTTGTCACCTGCACATTCATGCTGATAATCAAATCAGCGTGAACTCACGGTCATGTTCGCGGGGCCACTGTTGGTTGGAATTAGTTATAAGAAGATGGCTATAAAGGGATGTACATGGTTAGCAAGAATACTCCTATAAGACTTGACTGGTATTAGGTGACCCAATGTGTGACAAGAACATTTACACCAAGGTACACCACCTGAGGCAGTTTAAAACGTTACCGCAGGGAAGGCTAGATGGATTCATGCTATTACTTTAGAAGGCAGCATTATTTCAATCTGATCCTTATTGTAGTTTTGGTCTACTGTAGCCAATGTGCCTCATGGTTGAAAGTGTAGATGGCCTTGCAGTGACTTTCCTGTCAGAATAACCATATTCCTGTAATTTAAGTATGTGTGTAATACGTTTACAAAAGTTTTTATTATCAGCAATGGGAACATGAAGGTCCGGGGTTCAAATCCCAACTCAGCCAAGTTACCATTGTTGAGTCTTTGAGCAAGACCCACAATTCCATGGTTTGTAAGAGTATATTAGTAGCAAGTCGCTCTAGATATGGGTCTCTGCTAAATTACATTATAGGATTGTACAATAAGCTCCCCTGTTCAATTCAGACCTCTGGGGATTGCATGGTGGGTTTTCTCCCAATTTCCAAAAACAAGGTTAATTGGTCACTCTGAATTGGCAGTGTGACTGTAACAGAGATGTTCATAAGTCGCAAAATACAAGTCCAAGCTAGAGGCTAGAGTCCAAGTCAAGTCACGAGTCTTTAGGCTAGAGTCCAAGTCAAGTTACACACACACACACAATTCTATGTATTTTTTACTAAAAAGAAAAGACCATTTCTTTGTTCTTGATCTCTCGTAAACATTTTAAAACATAGAGCCCTTCAGTTATATCCAAGAATTTTTAATTCCCTGTAGCTAAAAGCTACCACATAAGGTACTCCAGCCGAAGCCATGCTACCCTCGTTTGGTTACATATGACATTTCTCTTCGATTTCCCACTCGTGATAAGCGGATGTTGTGATACGTCCCGAGACAAGGGGCTGCGTCCCAAATCACCTAAATAAAAGTACGGAAAAATTTACACACAAAGAAAGTATTTTTTTTTAATAACTTTTGTGCACAGTGCCTGGATAACGGACTGACTCTTAATGTTCACGAGTCATTTTGGACAAGTCAAAGTCGAGAGTCATTAGGGACGAAGTCAAGTCTGAAGTCTTTTTCTAGGCGACTTAACTGCGACTTTGACTCGGGTCGCTCACTCGAGTGCCCATCTCTGCTGTCTGACTAGTGTCGATGTAACCTCGCTGCTGTCATAAATAGCCAGCTGACGCAACAATACATAAACAAATAAACTATCCACAATAACCCTGTTACCACACAGTCATGGCTAAAAGCTTTTTCCCAGGCTTAACATGTGCACGAGCCAGATATGGATACATTAAAAAAGCACAAACACATTTACCCACTTTGCACATGGTTTGGTGACACACTGTGTCCTTCATATATATTTGTATATTACATATATGGATTTTGTCTGGTGGCTCTCACTGTACCAGGTGGAGCTAATTTGCTTAAAATCACATTTTTTCCTAAGCGCCCCAGCTGTGCGTACATTGAGCATCTACGTGCGACATGACCTCTTTCTCTCTGTTCTCCAGCTTCTCACACTCTCCCTGTTCTGCTTCTTCTTGCTGCAAATCAGCACGCTGGTGTAGACTGGTAAACACCAATTCGGTTGCTTTGATCACACAATTTCTCCTAGCCTCCCATGTTGCTCTTGTTATCTTTAGTTTTCTCTGTCCCACTTTCACTCCCTTTAAAACGTAAGGCTCTCATCACATTGTTCTGTCTCTTAAACTGCATTTGTAACTGACAGTATGGTATTATGTAGAATAAAGTAAGATACAGTAGTCTCATATACAATACTGAACAAAAGAGCTCCATTGGATTAGTTATATACAGTCGAATCCGGTTAATAGGACCAGCGGTTAATGGGACCAGCTACAGAATCAATTCCTAATATATACGTGTAATGTTATTCACTTATTTGGACCAAAATTCTGTTTAATCGGGCCAAAAAACGTGAGAAGCGAAAAGGAAAAATAAGTCACAAGTTGCCACCTAGTGGATGCAAAGCGGATCGGCTAGATATGGGAGGATTTTTGGGATCCGTCAAGAGAACGCGTCAGATCACACTGGATAAGTTCTTCAAACGTGTTGAAAAAAATGAGAAAAGCATGTTCTTTTAATCGGACCAGCCGGTTATTAGGACAAAAACGATTGCGTACCGATGTGGTCCCATTAACCGGATTTGACTGTAATTGTTTTTGTGATTTGCAGTATTAAAAAAATGAAAAATAAATCTGAAAAAAAAAAACCCGTCTTCCTTAGGGCTATTGTGTTAAATATTAACTGACCTTCTCTTAGAATTGTTAATCAGGATGCCAAGTTGAGCTACAGTCAGAATAATCTTGATGGTATTTTTGGAAGAATAGCAGCTAAGATATCAAATTTGGAAGGGGAAGAGGGTAAAAAGGTTTAGCTGTGTTAAAGCTCACAAAGATTGGAATGAAAATCAGTGGAAAAGAGGATTATGTTGATGAATTATGACGTGATGAATTCAGTTTTGGGGGTCCAATCATTGACAAAATGTTTGTATATTGTCATTATCCCATTGCTGAAACAAAGTTTCAGTGGAGTTCCTAGTGGAGGCCTAACATTTTTTGCACAGTACTGTAGGTCATGACATAAATACTAATGCATGCTCAGGAGGACCAAAAGTTTAGGTAAATTCTATATAAATATAAAACAAGGATCCCTGAAACGTTACGTTTTAAGCAATTTATGTAATTTTTTAACCCCTCGTGTGTCTGTCAGGAAACAGATATAGAATTAGACCATAGCATTAAAGGGGAGTAAACCCGCTGTCAGAGACAGGGACCTGGCGCATCAGACAATAGCTTTGAGACGCACTAATTACAAGCTTCATCTGAGCAAAGAACCCCTTCACACAATCACAGTCAGAGTAATGCTTTAATTTACATAATTACTGTACATTCAGCTATCCTGTCCGTTTAGTACTGTGTATTAGGACACAATTAGATCAAAGCCAGCTAAAATACACTGTAACATACTCAAACTTTTCAACTGTAACAGTGTATACAGTGTAAAGTGTGTAAAAATGTATACAGTGTAACAGTGTATACAGTGTAAAGTGTGTAAAAGTGTATACAGTGTAAAGTGTGTAACAGTGTAAGGTGTGTAACAGTGTAGTGTGTAACAGTTTATACAGTGTAAAGTGTGCAACAGTGTATAAAGTATAAAGTGCGTAAGAGTGTAAAGTATGTAACAGTGAATACAGTATAAAGTGTGTAACAGTGTAACGTGTGTAGCAGTGCATACAGTGTAAAGTGTGTAACAGTGTAAAGTGTGTAAGAGTATAACTTGTGTAACAGTGTATACATTTGTACAAAACGAGTGTTTTAAAAAACGTAAAGTTTAGTTTAAAAAGTTGCTTGGTGGAGCTGTGTTAAAAATGACTTTGTGTAGACATACTGCATTACCTTCCATCATGTTTCAACTTTGTGTCAGGTAAAACAAGTCTGGCCATTTTCCTCTGACTTCTCTTATCAACAACTACCTACAAAGTTGCCACTTACGGGATGTCTTATCTTATCTAAACTCTAGAGAATTTGGATAATGAAAAGGAGATCAGAAAAACATGTACAACCATGCCAACAACAAGTGGCATTGCAGGGCATATTGTGGTGGCTGCACAGTATTTATTTACTACCTTGCTAAATATTTGTTGTGAATATTTGATAATTAGATTCTCATGATAAAGTCTCATGCTGATAAAGAACAGCAACAATCTGTCAACAAATATAATTTTTTAAAATCCATTCTTTACATTAGCACTAATTTTCCAGTAAATGAGATCATTCATTATGTCACTGCCCATATGGGACACTGTCTCTGTGCATTATGATGCAGAAAGAAATGCTGCTGATGCTGACATATGCCGACTTGCTGATGATGCTAAATCTGACAGCAATCATCACGCCAAATGAATGAATTAGAGGGAGAGAATGAATAAGCGAGTTCCAGCTGATAATTACTGTAATTCTGTAAGTCAGAGAATCACAGCAGAGCAACAGAGCAATGTGCTCGATTAACGTAAGCAATAATTGTTTCATGGAAAAGCTGATAACTGCTAGTGGGCAAAAAGTGCAGAAAATGCAGTCGGGGGCTGAGAGTCTGAGGGCACTAGTGAAAACACTCATTTGGTTCGTGTAGAGAAGGCTGCATAAAGGGGTACCTTAATGACCCAAAATACACCTATTTATATTTATATAGCAGCCCAGCCGTGTTTATTGACCCTGTGGATCCCGACGGACAGTTCTGGTGGAAACAGGAGAGTTGAGGTGCACATTTAATTCT
>JAVSBV010153867.1:0-15092 GCA_033117975.1 Parotocinclus spilosoma
TTAGGTTAATTGGTTACTCAGAAATTGGCATTGACTTGTGTATATATGTGTGACTGAATTGAGATGAACTTGTGTATATCATTGCTACGTAAAATATTTTATAAAACTGCAGAATCATCACCATTTTCTGTATGTAATTTTATGTTTGTAATTTCTGTACGTCATTTTAAATGCCTTTGGTTACACGTTTTGCATGTTGCTAAGAGGTCCTACATTTCTGTTGCTTTTAAGCCACCTTGTACCTTAAGTGCTAAATAGAAAACACAAATATTTAGTAATTATCTTCGTATCTATGTAAAAAGTATGTGTGTAAAAAGTCAGTGGCCAAGAAGCAATAAAAATACCCAAGGGACATGTCGGTTTTGCACCATTTTATCCTTTTAAACAGAGACCGTTATTTAAAATCTATAAAATAAACTGGTGATTGATTAAATAACATGTATTTAACATGTATTATCCAAATTGCTTTGAAATCTATATGTTATGCCTTTATGATCTATGGTATATTAAATGTATGGCGAAAACGTGCAGATATCACAACCATGCTCATTTAGTATTTAATTAATCAATAAACTCCATTAATTAAAAAAAAATCTTTATTTTTTGCAATCTATGGTTTCATGTCTTGTTTCTTAAGGGGTTATGGTTAATAGTGATTTTTAACAAAGCAATATAATCCTGAAATAGAAATGGTTGCTGTTTATAACATCTAAACAGGAAAACAAATCTAACATCTCCAAATTTGTGTGTATATGGTAAAAAGGTTGTGTTTAAGGACTGTGTAATGGATTTCAGTCTTGGATATTGTCAAATTATACACAAAGGTAGAGAAAGCCTGTGCTCACTGCATCTGGATGCAAACTACAGTATGTAAAGAATGCATTGCAAAATAATAAATTACATTTTACTTTGTGAACAGATGTTTCTTGCTGCAGTGTCCATGTGCTGTTTGTATTTTGTATGTAAAGAACGAGAACAACAGAAAAGTTTTGTGCAATCATGATCATGTAGAAGTTCTTTTACAGATCAATTTAATCACAAATGAAATATGAAAGATGAATGCAAGCTATTATTGATAGAACCAGCAACCAGTTTAGAATTATACACATTTCCTGTATGGCACAAAACATACAAAATATGCAGTATGGGCTATATGTCTGATAGCACCAAAGAAAATGATTGTTTGGTATTATTGATCCATACTGCAGCAGAATAAAGGAGTGATGACTGTCATGGACTCTCAATGGTCCCCTGACCTAAATTCCACCAAATTAAATTTTAAATTGAATTTTGAAGAAAGAAAAAAAAACAAACATTCAGTAGCATCTGTTCTGAAATCAAGATTGATAACATGGATCATCAGATTTGACAGGAACATTCCACATATTAATACATTATGAAATTTAGAATTTATAACTTATTTTTTTTATAAAGACTTAACTTGTAACTCAAATTAGCATGTTGATTATATTGTGTGTAATACATCATTGTACACAATTTGAGGAAAATTCCCAAGTTTTCATAAGTGTTCTCAGACTTATGGCACCCGCTTTGTAAAAACAGAGCAGAATAATATAATATAATTAATATCTGATTTTTGCACCACCTGCCTGGCTCAGTCTTGCATTTGAAAACTCTTTTAATATGAGCCTCTGATATTTAGCTGAAAAGGGGCTCATGAGTCCTTCACCCTGGAGGTAGGAACTGGGTAGTTCCTGTAAGGGCAGGTCTGTAATGAATTTCATTGATGATCTAGTTTTCCTGACAAGAGCCTGTAATAGAGAGAGGTTAGGAATCATCTTACAATTGTATTTACGGTACCTGAATACACACATAAACCCATTAGGTGTAAAAGCACCCCAGAGTGACACCACTTAGGGATTTCAAAATTAAATACCTCCTAATTGTTGCCACATTGTTTATTTACACTCTGCATTCAATTTTATAGTAATATAGTATAGTAAACTTTATAGTAATTTCCCTATGGGGTGGTCCAGTGGTTAGCACTGTTCTGTTGTTACTGTATTTATTTTATTTAACTTATTATTTCCTTAATTCTACTATTAATATTAATACTAAATACTATAATACTATATATATATATAAATCTGACTTGACTAAGTTACTGTAATATACTGAAATTGTGGTTAAATGGTGTTTCTAATGGCTCTTACCATTCAAGTTCTCATAAACACGCATCCACAAATTCACTTACATGTTCCAAGGCGTTCCTCCAGGAAGCCAACCTGCTCACTGAGGGAGTCTATTCTGTCCAGCTGTCGCAGTGAATGTGACAAGAAGTTGGTCTGCTCTGATGGAAAACTATCTATAAGGAAGTTGTTTTTCTCAGTAACACCCTCCTCTGGTGGAAATAATGTGGAAAGTGGTGCCAGAACCATCTCCAGTTTCTGTGAAGAAAGAAGATTGGATTTCAACCATCTAATTTGGTTGTTACTTTGGTTGGTAAGTTGGTTCTTGTGTTTTAACGTAAAAATGTTTTACACACATTGAATAGAAGTGAAAAAATGCCAAAATTCAACAGAATAAAAGATTTGTGGTGCAGATTGTTGTTCATTGATAAAATGGTCTAATATCTCAGTACATCAATTACATTAATTAACAAAAAAGTCATGTACCCAGATAGAAATGTCAGATTGCAGCAAAACTCGGCATGCAGTTATGTCTCAGGCAGATACGTAAATGATTACAGATGTGGTCTGATTAGACGCTGGGTCTTGCCACAAGAGGGCTTAAAAGCGCTGCCCTATAAAAAAGAGGAACCTGGTGGCTACTTTTGGGTAGTGTACCTCTTGGTGAAAGATTGATGATTGAGAGATGGCACATCACTGGACTGACATTTTGACAAATTACCCACCATCTAAGCCGATCGTTCCTAGTTGTTAGCAGCAGTGGTTCCACATGCCAAACACAAATCACCTGTAGAGAGGACTGTTTGATCTGACGTCAAGCTTGAGCAGTTCCCACAGTGTGTTTATCAGCCATCCATACACTATACACCTGTGCCCATTACGTGTCCTTTTGACAGAGAGCAAACACATCATTCTGTCATGTGTGTTGCCTCTCATGGCAGGGCATTTTTTAGCATGATTCCCAGTCTTTGGAGGGTGAGAGAAAGCCAGAGTATCTGGAGGAAACCAATGTGGACACATAAAGAACCCAGAACCTTCTTGCTCTGAGGCAACGATGCTACCCGCGAGCCACCGCGACCATGGATGTATTATTAATTGAAGTCTATAATCCATAAGAGCAACTAAGAGACCTGTGATTACAGAAACTTCATACAAGCATTTTAATAATCAGGGTGGCATGGTGGTGCAGTAGTTAGCTCCGCTGCCTCAAAGCTTTGAGATCCTTGGTTTGAACCCGACCCTGGACTCCACCTGGTAACCTTAACTTTCATAAGAAGATTATGTAACCCAGAGTATTTTAACTTGCTACCTATTCATCCTATTCATTCATCACAAAACCATGAATCATGTGTGTCCATCACGTGTCCATTATGTGTGTCCATCACGTGTCCATCCTACACTCAGATGCAACTTATTGCCTGGAAATGAAGGACATACTTAATAAAATGTTAAGTGTGTGTATTACCCGTTCCAGAAGTTCAACTCTATTTTTGAGGAACTGAACTTCTTCTGTAACATTTACTCCCAGTCCCACACTTCCACCTTAAAAACACACATCCAATAGCTTAAAACAGTTAATAAACAGGTTACAAAATAACGCTAAGCTTATTGAATCTAGCATGATTGTATTATTATGTATTTCTAATTTATATAATCACAGAATGACAATGCATTGTTTTAACATTTTTAAAGGTTATTTAAAAGTAAACATGCCAAATTAGCCAATAATATTGTCAAATTAATCTGGTTGCTGTAAGATCATAGGTTACCATTTAAGATGAAATGATCACAGAAGGCGGAATGCTGCTTTGTGCGCAGTGCATATCCCATTACCCAATGTTTTATGTTATACATACTCTAAAAACAGCAGTGCAATTTGTGGAATATTCAGAATTTTCCAGTTTGGTTTTCCAACTATCATTCTGGTAAATTGCCCTCAATCTCAGAACTTTAACTGATGAAATACTATGCTTGTGATAAATGTTTTAGAGTGTATGCATGTCTTGCAGGTATCATTTAGGAAGGCATAACAACAACATTATTTAAAAAAAAATTGCAAGTGAGTACAAAAAGAAAATGCAAATGCTGAGAGTCTAGTGTGGTGCTCACAACTTTGCATTTGCTTATACTGTATTATTACACATATAATGCCTGTCATCTGTTTTTAATTTAGAAACGACATTCTAACTGATAATTTAAATGAGCATAATCATTAAAATGTGGCTACACAAACACAAGAGACTCCCAGAGACACACAGGCATCAGTGGCTGTCTATTAAGATCTGGGGCTTAAAAGCAGATTTTGCACTTAAGCACGCTGCATTGAGCTGTTCATTGTGTGCAGTTTGTATTTAAGATACTGACAGTGCAATACTGCAGTATGATATTTATTTATTTAATTCAACAAGCTGTGGTAGCTAGTGGTTAAGAAGCCCTGGTAGTCATGCAAAAGACATGCAAGGCCACCATTATATTTAATGTTTAAGCAGTGATAAAATGACCATTTATAACATATTGTTGATGCAATTTCAAAATTGCACATTTGCTACTCCATGATATTTTTTTCCTACTAATCTTGTAGTAAACTGTAGTATTTAGTAGCCGTTCACCATGTTCCCTGTCTGAATAAGTGGTTTCTCTGCTGCTACCATTCCAGATTAAGCTTCTTTGGGCTGTAGTCTGAGGGTCAACTTATTTGCTGAAGTTTAAGGGAGGTCACACTAAATACGGTACTTGTCACTATAGTCTATAAAGCTATTTTTTATTTATTTTTTACAAGCCATACTTTTACCATACTTTGGGACATTATGTAATTGTGTTATCTTGTCACTTTTTCTAATTTATTTTTCGATACTGAGATAATTTGAGACTGAAATAATTATGCATAGTCACTATTCCATTGCCAAAACAACAACTGTAGTGGTGGCATTGTGGCCCAATACTTTTGCACAGTACTGCATGACTTTGGAATGTGGGAGGAAACCGGAGTAAAACGTTGAGGATGTGCATATGGATATTCATAACAGGATCGAGATAAACAATAATCCTCACATGACTGTGGTGGCTTATTGGTTAAGTTGCTGGTCAATGGATCAGAATGCACAGGGTTCAAATCCCACCTCTACTGGGCTACCACTGTTGGGTCTTTGAATTAGACACAATTGCTTGAATTGGTGGGTAGTTGCTCTGGATAAGACTAAGTGTAAATATAATACATTGCAATACAGTATTATTTACTAAAATGTAAATAAAGAAAAAGACAAACATAAATAAAAAATTGTAGCAAGGCTTTTGCACATTACAGTACATCCCCTGAAGATTAAAGTAGATCCTGTTCATACTTCGAACCTGAACATGCTGACTTATTTTACTTTTAGTTCTCATTGTTTTTATATTTGAAAAATGCCGTAACAGCTACATTATTTTTCTATAATATGTATAACATACATCCCATTTATCTTAATACTACTCATTTATTCTTCTCTCCGTTGGACAGTGTAGGTTTGTTATTTCGCTGGGTAGTGACCTAACATGATGTGCTTGTTGGGTAGTGTGTAGTGTGCAGTAAATTGCACATGCTGCAGCCACCAGTCACAGTGCACTATTACTCACGGTACGAGTTGACAGCAGCATAGCGCGTACCAAAAGTAATAATGATCCGTGAGACTGGATAAATATTTTTCTTCCATCTGTGAAAGGTTTAGACTAATGGAGAAGTACAACCACACAATATAACAAAACATTCTACAAAATACAAAATATAAATAAATATACACAATGTGCACTGCTCACAGAAGTTAGGTGATATTTCATTTTGTAATAGGCCCTAATTGGTGTGAGCAGTATATTAAAAACTGACGATACTTCAAATTAAGCTGTTTGTGAAACCAAATGGAAATATCTCCCACACCATTATACCAGCAGCCTGAACCATTGATAGAATGCAGCATGGATCCGTGCTTTAACATTGATTATTGTAAATTCTAAATTTTACAGCAGAAAATCAAAGACCTATTGCCAAGTAGAAACGCTTTTACAGGGGGCGCATTGACAAATTGCCTGCCATCTGACCAAGCACCCATTACATGTCCTGCCATTGACAGCCAGTCACCATCACCTTAATTTGAAGTGGTATCATGATCAAGACAAGTGTACGAATACGGACTGAAACCATGTTCCTGGAATATGATCAAATCTGAGGGATCTGTGGAGTAACACACTGTCCAAACTGCTGGTGTGATGATCTAAAGAGCCATAGTATAAGTCAATCGGTCACTCCCAATAGTGATACAAAAAACACTAACATGTCAGCGATATGTGCAGGACATCCTTCCATCACATGTGTTGCCTCTCATGACAGGGCATTTTTTTCATAGGATAACATTCACTAAAGCACAGTAAATGTTTCCCAGGAATGTCTCAGACAGATCACAACACTTTCTTGACCTGCCAGGTTGATTTGCCCCCAAATACAACATTTATGGGACCAGCTTCAGCAACCAACAAGTTTGCAAGATCTGCAGGCCCAGCTGCAACATTTGTGGGCACAGGTATGTGCCACAGGATACCATAGGGAACCACCTAAAGCCGTTTTTCAGTTGTACAGTTTTCCCCAGTAAACATTCTTTTGTGCTAATATTGTAAGAACATATATACATTATAATTACATACATAAAGTTTTATTTGATTCCAAGACTTAAGCAGATATTGGTTTGCCTGTGCTGACATATTTTGATAAAATATCAAATGTAACTTATTCCACACACCACTTACTGCATTCAAAAATGGTACCAGACCAAAAGTGGAAGAATCATAATGTTTAGAATCATAACAATCAGTAAGTACTAATGTGATCGACTCTATTGCCTGGTTACATTTGTCTGACCTTTACTGGTGCTTGTGGATAGGAGTTTTTTTGTTGGTTGGCTGGCTTGAGTCGGATGAGGAGGAAGAGGAGGAGGAAGGCTCTGGCAAGACTTCCCATCTTCAGCCAGTTGGAATCCATCAACACACACACACTGATAACTTCCTGCAGAGTTCACACACTGCTGATTGCAACCATGTGCCCCTTTACACTCATCAACATCTGGAAGGAACAAAGATTGAGATTAATTCACTCTTTTAGACATGGCATTTTGTATTTGTAATAAAATATTTAGCCAACAGCAGCATTACCATCAAAGACTGACACTAATGGCATCTGCATGGAAAGTGAACTGTAGTGTTTAATGGCACATATTAGCAGTACTGACACTGTTACTAAATTAATTTTTGTTATGCTGAACAATTTCCTTGGATGGTTTTAACTCTATGAGCTTACAGATGCCTAATATTGTCGCTTTCTTCATTAATAGGGGAGACAGGAATGCTTTCTCTTCTAAAAAGACATGGCCAAATTCAGCAAACTAAGCCAAGGAGAGCTACAGGCTTAAACTAATGATACATTCACAATAGAGCTAATTCTTTTACACCCTTTCTCTTATTAATTTCATAAGAATGCAAATAAAATTCTGATCAAACTTGAAGAGAATTTGATGTGACTGTGCCATTCGGCGAGCTGCATGTCAAAATCAGTGCTGCACAGAAACAATCCCACAATATTATCACATGATAAAAGGTATTAATTTAGCTCCAGTGCAGTGTTGTTTGCACAAACACCTGCATACAAAAGTCACCAGAAGAAAGGATTGAAAGAGGGTGGAGAAGCCCTGCCAAGTGTTAAGCAGGAATTAATGAAAAGTAATGGAAATATTGCACAGAAAATATGAAGAATGCCTTTTACTACCTTATCCTCTATAGTATTAAGAGGACTTGTCATGCTACCCTCTATTTTGGCCAAAAAGGGAACCTCATTAGTTGACACATTATCAGGTAACTGCATGTTTACGTGTCAGTGTTTGAGTACCTATCTGGCAGTAGCGTCCTGTCCAGCCTATTGGACAAACACAGTGATTTGGTCTCAAGCAGGATCCTCCATTAACACATGGGTGTACACACAAAGCTGTTAAGAGCACAAGCACATGAACATTCAAAGTTTTAAACATTTAATATAGTTTAATAGTTTACTCTTTTAAAAAGTATTCAAAATCTCAAGTTACCAAGTATAAAAGTAAAAATGTATGTATGTAATGTGTTTGCAATGGGCCCTATCACAAAGCAGTTTTCAAAAAATACATTCTAGGTTCCACTGAGCCTTAAAAACTAATAAAGACAAAGGATTTACTTTAGGTTAATGAGGTTAAACTGGATTACTTTGGAACCTCAGAATTCAAACTTAATTGATTGCAGAAGGCCAGCCAAACTTTTTCAAAATTTCCCACTAGAAGTAATGTAAATAGGATTAATCGTTCATGACCCCAAAATTATATTTTTACACCTATATTCATATGTAATGAGTAGTTAAAAGCATGAATATAGCAATGGGATATAATAAAATGTCAAAAAGGACTAAAGTGACTAAAGTGGCATCATATTCAAAAAGACTTGAGGCTGTAGTTGCTGCCAAAGGTGGTTCTACAAAGTACTAAGCAAAGGCTGTGAATACTTATGTAAATATGATTTCTTTGTTTTTTAATTTTCAAAACTCTCAAGAAAACTTTTTTCACATGGTCACATAATGGGGTATTTTGTGTAGAATTTTGAGGAAAAAGATTAATTTAATACAATTTGGAATAAGTAACGTAACAAAATGTGGGAAAAGTAAATACTGTGAATACTTTCCGGATGCACTGTATTTAAGTTCAGGGATGGGTTAACCCATTTCAGCCTCCGTTTGCTGAGAATTTCTGTTATTGTTTGTGGATGCCCTTTTGTTTGATTTTCCTGCTATGTGCACAGCTCCCCTTCTACGTGTGAACATGCTGCAATTTATTAGAACTGAACAATTATGCAGAGTTAGAGTGCAAGTTTAGGAAACCTGAGATCTTAGGACCTAATAACACATCCTAATCACAGTAACACAAGCACACACACTTTCTCCCTCTCTGGCATTTCTACTTATTTTGTTCCCTATTTTTTTTGTGAGCATTGTATTATAAAGTGTTTTCTTATAATAGTAGAAAAATGTTTCTTCCTTGGAGCTTCCTTGGGTACTTGTTTCACCTCTAGCCTTCCCAGAGGATGAAACCACTTTCACTCTGCGCCTGGGTCCAAACTAGCTACCGTCACACAAACTGAGTTACCACAAATCAAGATGAGTGACCAAAGCCTAAAACAATATATTAGACTGTATTTTAAAGTCAACTTCCACAGTTCAATGGTGCAACTGATTAGCAAAATGAGCTACAACCCAGTGCGAGTATTCACTTGGTCCTAACAAAACTGCTATTACTGAAATAGTTCACAGCCCCAGATATTTCCAAAAATGGCCTATTTACCAACTTTTGAGACCAAAATTACCTATTAAACCAAGTTTCATCCCAAACGAAGCTGCCGCAATTTGAACCCAAACCATGTTGCCACTGCCCTAAGCTGAGCCCCAGTGGTTTAAACATAGGCTAGCTACAGCTACACCTACGGCTTTCCCTGGAGGTTTATGTTCAGTCCAATGAGCACTTCAGAAAAAGCTTACTTCTAGCTGTCAGACTGAATGCAATGTAAAGTGGCAGTTCCTATAATAAGGGCTTGAATAAATGTGAGTCAGTCTGCATGCTGACAGAGATGCATTTGAACAGAGTCATGCCAGTTACGAGAAGGACATGGTAATCATCAGATAAACACCGCACTAGCTTTCGGATTCATCTGGCTAATACAGAGCGATGAGAGGAAACTCACTCTGTCTGATAGAGTGAAGGATTAACTGGAGCAAGAAACGGACAAGGCTGGCATTGAATAGAGCAGAAAGGCATTTTGTGGCAGAGATAATTGCTTCTCCATCAGCTTCCTCTGGACATGATGACTTTATAATCCAGCAGCGTGGATCAGCTGCGGATCAGCTTGATTATATGCAATTTGGGCTAAAATCTGCTTTTACGACTAAATACGTTGGCACATTTTGATCTGGAATCATATTAATGCCAGGCTGACCAAATTCTTACATATTCTCTAGCGTGCTGTGGACAGAGAGGTAAGGAGGCACCAAATATACAGTAATGCTACAAACAATATATAAGAAAAATGCATACAGTATTTATTATATAATAAGCTACCACGGACCAAACACATTTTCCATAGTTCATTATGTTGGCATTAAATAAAGTGTTACCATGATTGCTATATTAAAACTTATTGCTATTTTACCTGTCCAAACTGAGCCCAAATGTTGCCACTTCCTACTACAGTGGTCAAAGCTGTGGTACTATTCTTCTGACACAGACCAAACTGAACAGCAAGCCAAAGGCAACTACCATGACCCAACTCCCTTCAAACCACCCTAACTCAAACTGAATTACTTTAGTTCAAACTACCTGTCAGAGCACCTACAGTATCTGGATGTGCCTACAGAGGGCAGCAGAGGTGGAAGCCCTGTCAACTATATAACCAATAGGTACTTTTGTGGCACTTAGTCATTAAGAGCACCATCAGACTGTTATGTCATTTAAACTGGGCAATATCCAGAGTGAGCATGGCTTCTTTTGAATTAGAAGATTCTTATAAATGGTTTGACTGTTTGTCTGTCTGTTAAAAAAAGAAAGACAAATGAGAAAGAAAGGTCACAAAAAAATCATCTTGGAGATAATGCAAGAAAGAAAAGTGATTAAGAGCAATGACTACAGAAGACATGAGAAAACAAGGGCTTATTTGAGAAGTTGCTTGAAAGGGAAGGTGGAAAGACTATGAGAGAATGCTAAAAACAGAAAAACTGTCAAGGAAAGAAAATTATCTTTGTGTGGAGAGAGGCAAATTGCACCAAATTTCCAATAACGCTACAAAAAAATATAAGAAAAATGTATACAGTATTATATAAAGAGCTACCATGTACCAAACTAATTTGCCATAGTCCGTTAAGTTGGCATTAACCAAAGAGTGTTATCATGATTGCTATTTAATACTTATTCATTATTTGTTTCTTAAAACTATTACTGTAAAGTAATTAATTAGGTAATTAAGTTTAATTCCTACACATTACATCTAAGCCACCCAAGGAGGATGTGTCCCTTTTTGTGTCTTGGTCCTCCCAAGGTCTTTTCCTTGCCACTGTAAATTTAGGATCATTAGGAGATTATTTTAAATATACTAAAGCTGCTTTAAGTCGATACTCGATTGAAGCACTGTGGAAATAATTCTGACTTTGGCCACCATACAGTCTGAGTTGCCATACTACAAACGTGCATTATTGTGCAAATGTCTTAGCCCACCATTTTTAGCATTATACCATTAAGGCTGAACAATAGCAGTATCTGGAAGTTTAATCAGTTTGCCAAGCTGACCCGAAGGTGTTTAATCAGAAACGGTAAGGGTTGCTGCCAAGGAACAACTTTTTTTGAAAGGGGAACAGGGTGAAAAGGCAAAGATATGCTAATGCTCAGAAAGACTGGAAAGAAGAGCAGTGGAAATATGCAGTGGAGTATTATAGAGTGATGAATCCAAGTTTGATTCCAAATCTGGTTGTTGAAAATATGTTATACAATTACCAGTCAACCTTCTCATTTAATGTTTTTGATCTTGTTTATTTTGTTTCGTGCATTGTAACTTATTACTAAAGTCATCCAGACGATGAAGGACCACATAAGGAATCATGTAGTAAACTTAAAAGTGGTTAAACAAACCAAAATATATTTTAGATTCTTCAATGTAGGCGCCTTTTGCTTTAGTTACAGCTTTGCACACTCTTAGCATTCTGTCAATCAGCTTCTTGAGGTAATCACCTGAAATGGTTTTGTCTTAAAGGAGTTCCCAGACGTGCTGAGCACTTGTTGGCTGCTTTGTCTTCACTCTGTGGTCCAACTTATCCCAACCATCTAAATTGGGTTTAGATCAGGTGATTGTGAAGACCAGGTCATCTGACAGACCACTCCATCACCCTCTTGTTTGGTCAAATAGCCCTTACATTGCCTAGGGGTGTTTTTGGGTCAATGTTTTGTTGAAAATCAAATGATGGCCCAAGCCAGATGGCATGGCATGTCACTGCAGAATACTGTGGTAGCCATGCTGTTTAAGTGTACCTTAAATTTTGCCAGCAAAGCACCGCCATATCATCGCACTTCCTCCTCCATAATTACTGTGGGAACTACATATGTAAGAACCCCTACCTCTATAAAACCCCTATAAAACATATTATGGTAACACTTTTTGGAATTTACAATGCAGAATTTCTAAATAATGAAAAATGCTGAATTAGTGTGTCCATTTTACTGATACGGTGTATGGTCAATATACCATTGCTAAATCAACAAATCTAATGGTGGTCTAAGACTTTTGCATAGTACTTTAGTTACCATACCCCAGTTGGTCATCATGCCCCCTAACTATTGTGACCTAATAAGTCATTGTGTCCCAGTAACTTGACTGATACACTAACTGCTTCGCTTCTGTTTGCCTCCTAGATCTCCCAGATTCATAACTCGTTACCACTTGGACAATGATACGCTTTGTTTTACCAGTTCCCGTTGCCCCCAAAAGTCATTTGGAATAATTTAGAACAGACTGTGCTCGTTAGTGCAGCCAATGAACAACATGTACATAATGCTTGTATAATTCATATGATTTGTTGTATATAAAATGTCAGAATTCTTGAATAATTAGTATAATAATGTAAGTTCTGATTGATTTGACAAAACATTTTAGTAAAAAAAATTATGATGCAATGCTATAAAATAGATGGAGTTATAAATAAATATATGCAGTACTTAAATTTTTGCCAGAGGGTTTTCTGTGCCACTGTCTAAATATTTTCACTATGTGAAGAAGAATGAATAAACAAGTCCACCTGTCTGTTACAGTGACCTTCAGGTACTGTGTTGGTGTTTTTCACCTCTCTTCACACCAACCCCCTGCCCAAACGTTATCAGTAGCTCACAGAACTGCATGGGCAAAGGACTACAATAAGGAGTTACAGTCACAAATGCTGCTTTAAAATGTACTGTCCAGTTAACTAGGTCCAGCAGCAATGTCAAGGAGGAACCATCACACAATGGATGTGCATTCTGGTGAGATGAATAAGAATTCATTTCTGGACAAAAATGGATGCTTTGCGGTCCAGGCCAAATTAATAAAAAACACCCATACTGTTATTAGTGACAGTCCAGTAGCCAGAGTCTGTCATGCTATGGGGTTGTGTCAGAACTCTTTACAAATGTCATTTAGACTTCTGTGATGGCAGCATTAATGCAGAAAAGTACACTGATCTTTAAGCAACATATGCTGAGTTCTTTTGACAATGACGACCCCAAACTGTTGCACAACTTAAGAACTTGCTTGTGGGAAGAACAGGACAAAATAACATCCGAAACACTAAATCACTCGGTATCCTCTATGCCAAAACATATTGTACCTGTATTACCGTCCCAAACTTTTTTGGAATTCTTTTACAGGACTGGATGTTTATTAACCAATGAAGTGATGGTAACCAGACAAATCAGGAAACATCTTCATACCATTCATACCATCTGCAATTTAAATAAGTCTAAATAAACGTAAAGAAACAATATGTGGTCTTTTTATATGCATTTTTCATACTGGCCCAGCTTTTTCTGATTTGACAATCAAATGATACAATATTACAAAGATACAATCAAATCAAAGGAGGTTTGTTCAAAGGCCCAACATTGTCAGCTTCACAGTGCTAGGACTTGAGTCCTCAATCTTATTGTTGTTCAGTAGTCCAGTACTCCACCGCAATGACCTATTTCCTTTGAAAACAGGTAACAGGAAAACAAGAGATGTACCTTCTGACCGAAACCTTCTGTTCTGACAAATATTTGGAAGCCAGCCGACTCTGGTTTGGTCATATTTGGGTCAAATTTACTAAACATATGTTGGTCGTGGAGGAAAAGTAATGACACTACAGGTGAAGTGGAATTGTCCTCCACACACACACACACACACACACACACATATACACACACACACACACACACACACACAGAGACACCTTATGTCTCAAGCTTGCCAGTTCAGTGAGAGTGAAAATGGCAGAGGAATACAAGCACATCATTTTTCATTTCACAGACCACATTGCTGGACTTGTAGCAGAGAGCAGGGAGTGTTAACATAAAGGACAAACAAGCAAGCAAAGAAACACATAGGTTTTAGTCGTTGTTCCACCTTTAAGGTTCTTTCATTTTTAAGTACAGCATTACAGAACGATCTGAATGTACCTTATTCCAAAATAGGGTTTGGAGTGAATATTCAAAACAAGCGACTTCTATTATTCATTTCGAGAACAAACCTGCTTCATTCCTGCACATTCAAACTATTCTCCTTCTTTCAATATTGTTACATCAGTTATAGCATTTTGTTGTTTGTCTTTTTTAGATTGACTCCCAGGCTGTAATTTGTGTATTAGCATGAGATTTGCTTCTCTATTCTGTTCAAGTCTCTTGTTTCCAGTGTTTGCTATATGGCTTGTGTGGTCTTTCGTTACTCCCCCAGGTTATTATCTAGCAAGGAAAAAAATGTTTTGTGATGTCTCACAGCATTTGTTAGACTGCTAGAAGCTACAGTTTAATGAAAGGGAAGTGGATGGCGTAAGCAGAAGCAAGTTGCCTGTTCAAAATGCCAGCTACTGCTGATGGTCTCATTGTCTCTGTCTCATCATAGAGTTTTTTTATATCAGCTCCAACAGCAAGAGCTGCTGGGTGAACCTGGCAGGTTCGTCTAAGCACCACCACACTCTGAAGCAAGAGTGCAAGCATGGAAACACAACATCGCTATTAGTGACAATAGACAGAGTTCACAATGTCTTTCACACAGCTTTGTGATTTTTTATATATATATATATATATATATATATATATATACACTACCGTTCAAAAGTTTGGGGTCACTTAGAAATTTCCTTAT
>JAVSBV010153897.1:0-15088 GCA_033117975.1 Parotocinclus spilosoma
GATCTATCACTATATATATATATACTACTGTCAATCAGTAAGTTTATACAGTTCAGAGATCAAAGCCTTTTGGGGCATGCATAATAAAAACAAAAACAAAAAGAATAAAGAATCCCGGAGCAGCTGGAGGCTTTAATCCAGACACTTAATAAGATATTTTTATTGCATCCCACATATATACCTAGTAATTTTCTTTTCCATCATTTGCTTTTCCTCTATTTTTATGCACAAACAATTAGTAAGTTGCATTTTCTTGCTATGCATAGCCAGAGAAACAGTGACTTATGAAGTTTGTTTTTAGAAGATCATGTTCTTAGAAATTCTTTGTCTAAAGATCAGTCCCTAGTTAGACATACCTTCAGATAAAAAATCTTGTAGTATTTGCTTGTACCGTGTATACCACTACTCTAATAAGACAAGAGATTACAAGAAAGGCACTGCTGTACTTATAGGCAACCCAGCAGCCAAACATATTATACTCACCATATCTACATTTCAGAAAGCCACAGTGTAATTATTGTTCAGGACTTGAACATTCACATAAAATAACAACATATTATTATTAAACTACTATTAAACTACTATTACTATTATTATTATTTGACTTTTATATCATTGCAGATGGTATGAACCATGGATATGTTTTCTCTGATCAGCTTCACTTTATTTGTTAATAATAATCCTTTCCTGCTGTGGAATACATTAAAAAAGTTGGGATTGGGCAATTTATGGCTAGTATTGAGTTTAAATTACAAAATTAATGATGTGATTACAAACAGGCAATGTAAAAAAATATTATAATCATGATTCATCCAGGAAAGGCTCCATTAAGGAACAAATGTAGACAGAGGGTCAACAAATGTGTGAGAAAATGTTCCTCAAAGAAAGCCTGGAAGGGATTTACATATTTGAAAAAATTCATATTGCTCTAAAATCTCAATGCGCACTAATGTTGCCATCACAGAACTGAAAATTACCTTTGACATAAGCCGAACGTCCTTTTGGTGTTTTGTCCAAAGCCCACAGCCCATGTTTTTCCAGAAAAAAACCTGGGACACTGATTCAGTGTGAGGTTGTCCATATTTTATGCCTCTGAGCTCAGAGAAGCCGACACTCCCTTTGGACATGGTTAACATAAGGTTTCTTTTTAGCACAATTTTAAGTGGTATTTCTGAATGTAACTCCATATTTCAGTGTTTGATAAAATTTGCCAAAGGAATCTGTAGCCCATGTGTTTATTTGAGCTATTGTCGAATGACGGTTCTTGATGCAGTGCAGTGCTGAGGGAAAGATCAGGCATCTTCAGTTTAGAATTGTGCCCTTGGCCTTTATGCACTGAACTTCCTCACAATCCCTTAAATTGTTTGATGATATTATGCACTTTAGAGGAAAAAACATGCAAATGCCTTTCTTTGAGGAAAATTATTTTTAAACATTTTCAATAATTCACACATTTGTTGATGGACTGGAGATCCTCTGGGTACTTTTGCTCATCAAAGGATGCCTACCAAATCATGATTACAATCACATGTTGACGTTAAAATGACTTCATTATTTTTTTTTTAATTCATTACTTTTTCTAAATTGTCCCAGTCCCAACTTTTGGGGAATGGGTTATAAATTAAGATGATCAGAAAAGTCTTTTCAGTCAATGAGATCACAATCAGGTGTGAGTGGGCAACCTAGCTGTATTTAGAGAACAGATTGGAAAAGGGTACAAAGCCATATTTAAAGAAACTCCACCAGAGTCAAACAAAAAAAGTATTAATTCTGACTGTTGTTACCCTCCCTAGGAGTGATTGAATGAAGATCACTTCATGAGTGAGGTGCGTATTCCGTTGGTGGAATCATTATTTGCTGTCTCTGAGCCAGGACAGCTTGCCATAATCGATGAAAAAATAAAATCTGAAAGTGAATTAATTAATGAAGTTAGCAGAATCTATCAGCACTGAAATTTTGTTATGTATGGTGGAATATGCTACATTTACTCCTATCTGATGTGTAGGACTGATGTGATGATGTGTGACATGACTGCAAATGTACTTTTGCCACTCACATATATGTAATATTGGACCTTTTGCTCAATAAATAATATAAAGTAATAATATTATTTTTGCCTCCTTTTAGAATGTGTAAATATCTGATATGATATTATTTTTAATCATATCATATGCAGAAATTAAAAATAGGTACGAACTTAGGTTTTTTTTTAATGGAATTCAAAAGTAGTCATAATAAATGTATTGATATAATAAATGTATACTTTTAAAGTCAAAACATAAGTCACTTTAGTGAAAATCATGTTTTTCCATGTGTTTGCCGGTTGCAGATGTTTATGTGTATTTATATAACGGTATTGATGGTTTGGAAAAATCTATATCATGCAATACCAGTACAACATCCGAAGCTGTACTTTTACCAACTCACCTACATTCAGCAGTTTTGCTAAATCTTTAAATGATGTGGTCAGGTAGTTGGTAAGGGTTTGATTTTTTTCTTCTCATGTTAAAAACGTTTACAAAGTATATATTTTTTAATATTAATAATAACCTGTGCCTGTATTGTTGGTCTTGTGTCTCAAAGTTTTAGTCAAGTCATGTGCTTACACATTAAAGTTTTGCACTCACCCAGCTTCTTCATATGCAGTGACACTACAAAGTTTTTGAACTCTTAAGAATTGTCTATATTTCTATTTTCCAGTTTTAAATATACATAAAGAGGCTAGGCCCTGGCTAAATAAAAGAGACAACATGTTATATTTCATCATTTATTTATTGAATAAATTGTCTAATATTACATATCTATGATTTCAAAAGCATGTGAACTTTTGCAGTTATGTTTTCATTCCTTCACATAAGCTTGAAAGGAATTTAGACCATTAAAGGAACAGCTCGAGCCCTGTGATGGTGGTGGGTTTCCTTGCATGAACTGTTTGCTTCAGATGTTCCCACAATAGTTTTATTGAACTGTTTGCTTTATATTTTTCCACAATTGTTTTATTAGATTTAGGTAAGTACTAGTTTACTATTCAAATAACTTTAATCTTCTTTAGCCATTCAATGCCAGAACAACTTGAGTGCATGGTGTTGCTGGCTTGTGACATGATTAATTCTCTTGCAACTCCATACAGGTTAAGTTTTGGATTTAAAAATAAGGGAAATCAGCCCAACCTAGGTTCAGGATCCCTTACATTTCAAGACAAGTTTACAAGAAATAACCCCTTGTAAACCACGTACAAACTACAATTAGATAATCAGAATCTGATAGGCCTACCTTTGTTGACACTGAAATGCTGTGGGCATTCCTACATATGTAATTCTTATAATACAGCCTAAATGAAAACACAAAAGGGAATTGAGGCACTTTTATTTATTTTACATATTTACAGTATATATACACATTGCTTTTCTTAAAGTGAAACTCATTTTATTTTCATTACACATTTTTAGTATCTCATGTTCACTCATGTAGTTCTCTGGCATTCACTGACTTATTATACAGAGTTGTTGCAGACTTTACATCCTTTAACTCTTTTTTTAAAGGAGTGTATTTGTGGGCAGGGTGGGCAGAGTGGTTGATCTTACATGAGAGTAAAGCACAAACAGTGCTGTTGTTATTTTCTGTAACAATATTTTTCACCAGTTCTCGTGAGGTTAACGACATTTTAGTTTGGAGAGGCACAGAAATGTTATTTAAAATTATAATATAATACAGGAAATGCATGGGAAAATACTAATACAGGAGGACAGCAGGAAAGATGGATCATATATATCATATATATGTCATATATATGTTAGTTCACAATTATTTTTGAATAAATGAAGTGTTTCTCTTTCTTTAGACATAACACTTCCCTTTTAATCCAAAAAGAGCCATATTGGTCTCATCCATCCACAACATTTTTTCATCTGACTTGTTTTTCACAAGGTACAGATATACGACAGTAACCTGTTTAAAGAGCAGTGGTTGGGTCTTGCTGCCATGCATACCATTGATGATTAGCGTTCTCCTGATAGTGGAGGTTCTATCCTCTAGGGAATGTAATCTGTACAATTGGTGATTTGGTGAGGTCCAAACTCTATATAGATGGTTTTTAGAGAAACTTTTTCAGTTTGATGAATATTAGAATCTCTTATTCCTTGGAAAACTAATTTGTTTGTACCATGTTACACTTCCACAAACATGTATTGTGAAGATCAGACACTGGTCAAGTCAACAGGTTGCCCACTCATATTTGATTAAGTCAACATGTTGCCCATTCACGTTTGGTTGGAAACACCTGACTCTAATTTCACCTTCAAATTACCTTGTAATTGGTTCACATACTTTTGTTA
Organism: Parotocinclus spilosoma; assembly: GCA_033117975.1. NCBI lineage: Eukaryota > Metazoa > Chordata > Actinopteri > Siluriformes > Loricariidae > Parotocinclus > Parotocinclus spilosoma. The sequence continues at coordinate 4,335 of JAVSBV010153897.1, forward strand.
CTCAGCAATATGCCATATCAAATAACTTTCCTTAATAAATAAATATAAAAATTCTCATTTGATGAATTCGGACCTCTTTATCATCTTTTAGGACTTCTTTTCTCATTATATACTTGTAGAACTTATATGAAAATCTGATGAAGGTTAGGTCAGATTTATCCAGATAGAATAAAAAAAAAGTAAAGGGTTCATAAAATTCAAAGGACCACCATATATAGCGCAAAACTTTTAGAAATGTTTAAATATGGTGATCCACCTTGTAGTTTTATTTACCAAGTTCAGTTACTCAGTATTAAACCTGCAGACACATAAACATCAAATGGCAGAATCAGATTGGTCCAGTGGTCCAGCTGGTCTTTAGGGTGAATGTTGTTTTTACAGATTTAGATCTTTGACAGCTTATATGGCCTTTGCTTGACATATTGAATCTAGATGTTATTAAATGTCAAGATAACCCTGTATTGTGCAGGTCTTCTGATATGAGCCGCTGTACCATTAAAAGAAACTAAATAAGTACCTTTGCAGAGGAACTTCAATGAAATGTCATCTGATTCACCTTTTAACCCCATTTAACTCTGCTCAGTGCTTCTGAATCAATCTAATCATATTAGCAGTTATTGACTTGAAAGTCAAAATATCTGTAATATCCTTTTCTTTTTAATGAACTTTATTTTGGGTGAAACTGAATTGGGGTAAATCTGATTTTTTGATAATTTGAAAAATTAGAAGGAGGTGTGGGTTACTTTGGTCATTATAAATAGGAAAATGAGAATTCAATCAATCTCCCACTTTTTTGTAAGATCCCACCTAGTCATACTAAGAAAAAGACCATTAAAATTATAATTAAAAAATCTGGTTGTGACTGCTCCTTGGTCAAATTTCTCTAAAACTGACATGGTCTGTACTTTTGGCACTGCTTGACAGACGACTTACTGTTGGACTGCTTTGTGTTAGTTGTGCCAACAAAATCTATCCTGCACAATATTTTATTTCAACACACCAAAATGCTTGAAGCCACAATATGTGTTCACTTGTCCTGAGAAATACAGTAATCATTCAATCCTTAATAGTGCTAATTACAAACCTCATGGTAAATACATGACTAATTTATAGGGTACTAAACTGCTTCTTTTTGTCTTATTGCTGTGTGATTAGTTACTGGCGTCTTTACCTCTGGCATGTGTCCTGTGGTGAGTGGTGTAGACATTCTCAAATGAACATTGTGTGATACACTGAAACACACTTCTGATTTTCAAAGAGCACTGCCACACTTCTACTGGTTCTTGTTTGGGCATGTTTCCTCTTACAAAAACTTAATGTAGCCCCAAGATGTACAGTATGTGTCACTCATCAAACCATAACAGCCACAATATATACCTCCACTTTTGCCTTGAACAGCATTATGAGCTTGCACAGCCAAAAACAACATAGTTGTCCTTGGAGATTCACAAGAAGGTTACATATAGGAGACTGGTCATCCATCCTTGTGGATGTGACTGATCTGAAGCCCTCTTCCATTTTATTTTCTCAGTAGGCCAAAAGGTTGCTTGAAGCTCATAGTAGCAGCTCTCTAGCTCATGGCTCCATCATCTTAAGCCAGGCACCTTAGGAACCCATAAACAAACACATCAGCAACGACCGATCTGGAGCCATAAAGGGAATTCCTTCCCTCCCAAGAGCCTTGTGAAGGACCTGGGAGGTTAATTATCGATTGGATTTGGTCTAAAACTTTGGCAATGCTTTGAGACTGTCTTTGTTTAACCACACCGTCACATCTCTATGGCTGCTGTAAAACCATAACCTCAACAATTATATGTGCATGGACAAGAAGATCCATTATTAATTTTTATGAATTCTATGAATACAAATAGATGTGTTTCAGAATACACATTACCAAACAAAGTTAGAACAGGCAATACCCTGGTAATCTGTATGTATGTAATCTGATGTAACATCACAGTAAAAATACATTTACTTTTAAATGAAAATGATGTTGTCTCATAATTTTGAGGTGGAGATGGTGTCTCCCTTGCTGTCATATAATACAAGTGTCTTCTTCTGAATTGCAATTTCCAATTTGTGTAATTGCCATGCTAGAGGGGCAGAAATGGAAGAAGGCGACATTCATCTAAAGGCAGAATATCCCCCAGGTCCACTTTTCAAGTAGGTACACAAGCCAGTTCCTCTTTCATGCAAAGCAGTATTCTCTGCTGATGAATTGTACTTTTGCTCCCACAGGGTTTTGTAAGAGAAGCATTACCTTGTTCATCATGGCTGCTGGTCAAAATAGTGTAAACAATTAGCCAGTTCAGATAATTCTGTAGTTTATGGTGGTGCTTCTGATGTACAGTAGTGGCAAATTGGTGAAGTCAGGATTTGAAAGCACAACCTTCTAAGTAGTCCAGACTTCTAATCACAGAGCCAACACTGTCAAATTATGACATTTAATCCTGCTCTGCCCCTGCACAGTAAACATATTAACCATGAAACATTATGGAACACTATATATTTATTAACTGACATATTAATTGGTACGTTTTGTTGCTATCTGTTGATACATCACCATGCTACTAAATTCAATGAAATTTGTGGGCCATAATGCATGCATTTGGTAAATTATATAATATAATTTAAATATATAAATACTTTAGAAAAGGTAAAGTTTAAATTACCTTAGCTAAAGGCATTGACACAACTCCAAACCATGTCAGACCATGGCTTTTGGACCTATTTCTGATAAGAGTCTTGATGGTCCTTTTTTTTCTTGGTATGGGCATGTCCAGTTCTTTTCAAAATGATCTGAAATACTTATTTGTCAGACCCTCCTGCTTAATATCCAGTTGAATCTGAAATGACTGTAACTATATTAGAAAACCAAGAGGCTGCATGGCCACAAAAACAGGAAATAATTAGTAAATAAATGTCCTCCTTATATTTTAATCATGACAAATTATTATACATCTGACAAATTATGTATTATTGTAAAACTTTTCTATCAGCTCAAACTGGTCTGGCCATTGTCATTTGACCTCTGATATCAACATTTCTGCTCAGAGAACTGCCTTCACTGGATTTTTCTCTTTTTCAGACCCTTTTCTGTAAACCGTAGAGATGGGTTTACAAAAATCTGTGTGCATAAATACTAGTAGATCAACAGTTTCTTAAATACTCCAGCCAATCTTGCACCAAAAACCATTAAATAAAAAAGCAGGTCAAAATCATTCTAATGCTCAGTTTGAGCAGGTTGCATGATCATGTCTAAATGCCAAAATATGTTGAGTTGCCGCCACATGAATAGCTGATTTAAGATTTGCCTTATCTGGTATACCCCCCAGGGTGGTTGGTGAATGTGTAAATATATTATTATTACATTAAAATATATGTAAATAAAAAAAAAACACTTGCCAGTTTAATATTTAAATTTATTTTATTATAAGAGGCATATATTATAATGTAGCATCAGTTAAAAAAGTCAGTTCAATCATGTAGAAGATTGTTCCTTTAAAAATTCATTAGTTATCAAAAGTCTTATTCATTCCCCGAAACAAATGTGTTTGTCAACATACATTTTTATGTTACCTAATATTCTATTAATTTATTCTTGGGGATCATCTGGTTGTTGCAATAATGAAGTCTATTCTTAATTGTAATTGAGTAGAAAACATGAAGAAAGCATGCTGTGCCAATCTAATTGCATTATTTTAAACTGTTAGTCCCAAACTAAACAATTTGTATTCTTTATTAGATTAAGTACGCTGTTGGTAACAAACTGTAAGCAGCATTTGTATCAATATCACATTGATTAAATTTAAACAAATTTGTATTAGTTGGCACAATGCACTCAATATATGTCTGAATTTTGAAAAATAAATATTGATTTCACCCATCTTGAGAATTAGATCATGTAGTTCTCAAAAACAAACAAAGAGCAATTTCGCTCATATTGAGCTTCATAATCAGATGAAGGTAACCACTGATAACCATTGATGTTTGCTGTTATTCTATTTATTGTAATATTCATGAAATTCCATGTTTCGTTGGTTCCAAGACTCCCAAAATCTGCAGATGGTCCCTTATATAAAATGGTGTAGTATCTAATCTATGCACAACCTCCCATAAACTGCTAGTGTGCAAATAGTACGCCAACCTGCAGATATGGAGTGCCAACTGTATTTATTATATATTATATTTTGCAGGATCATTCCTGGGAATGAATGTGTCAAATCTGATGATGAACCATGCGTTTGTTCTCTGATTGCAAAAGCCGCACACTCAACACATTCACCGGGGATTGTAAGGGACCCTCTGGGAGAGATGTGTCTGAACTTGTTCTCCACATGGGGGCAAATCAAAACCTGGTACAATTTTATTAACTGTCATTATCATACAGATATTCTGGGCCATGAAGGAAATAAGGCTATTAAATTAAAGATTTGAGATATGTCAATTTTGAAGCTCTGTAACTTTTCCAGCGTGGATCTTATCAACTTCCTTAAATCTGCAAGACTCTCTCACATTCACTTTTGAAACTTCTGCTGATCTTTGCTCTGTGCTGTGTGGGCTTGCTTCATGTTCAGAGGCAAGATCAATTTCACTTGGGTCACCCAAGGTCATGGTCTCGAAGTCAGAGCATTGAGTGAATTATTAATTATCATACAGCACATATGACAGTCAGCACAGCACAGCCAATTATCGACTCACTAACTTCACTCCTGCTATGGCCTTCATTTCAAAAAGGGCCATGAAAAGGTGAACAAAACGGCAGGACAATAAAATGCTTAATAGGTCAATTTTGATTCCTTGTATTGCCTACCATGTAGTTTTGGTTCTGTATACTTTTTACTTGTGATAACGATGTGTATTGATCAGGTACAATGGAAGCAATCTAGGTTTTTACTTACAGTGTCATTATGAAGACTGTATCTTTGAGCAAGATGGCTTTTAAAAATATTTCATGGTATAGTTGTGGCCGGGAAAAGTGATCATAAACTCTAATTGAGTTAACTATCTATTGCAGAAATGTGTCTGCATTTTTTATATATGTACTTTTTTTTTGTACATTTACAGAATTTAGCAGACGCCCTTATCCAGAGCAACTTAAAATTCATACAGTCTTACAATTCAAGCAATGGTGGGTAAAGGGCCTTGCTTAAGGACCTAACTGGGGCAGCTTGGCAGACATGGACTATCATGTCCAGTGTCCAGTACCTTAACGGCTAGGTTACTGCAGTCCAATATGTTCTACTGTAATTAAAATTTTGACCTGTTCAAGGTGTGTAGGATTAAGTATTATTTATTTATTTATTTGGCTTCTCTAATGCCTCTATCGGCATCAGCGGCCATGTAAGCGACACACACAAGGTTAAATCTATACACAAGTTCATCTCAATACCAGGCACATATATATACACAAGTCAATGGCAATTTTTTGAGTAGCCAATTATACCTAACATGCATGTCTTTGGGAGGAAACCGGAGTACCCGGAGTAAACCCACGCAGACACAGGGACGACATGCAGACTCCACACAGAAAAGACCCAAGTCGCCCCCCCCGGGATTGAACCCGGGACCGAACCCGGGACCTTCTTGTTGTGAGGCAAGCGGTGCTACCCACCGAGCTGTGCTGCCCTAGGATTTTTAAACATGACTGTGAAGTTAGGTACTAATGTAAGACAATAATCCCCTGTTCACTGTTGTCCAATTAATTTCAAATGCGTCCAATGGAACTAAGGTCCGGACAGAGCAAGCTTGCCAATTCTCCATTAATGTTGGCAAACCAAGTCTTTATAGACTTGATTCATCAGGGCAGTACAAAAAGCTTTGTTAAGGATGTGGAACCTTGCGAAAGTATCATATTGAGAGTCAATGATGTCCTGAATATAACCCAATTTACTGTCACTCTTTGACTGTTGAGATTCAATGGCCTGTATTCAGTACATGGCCAATATTAGCTTTATCAGTGATTAGCACCGTCAAATTCCTATTAAATAGATTTTAATTTTAATTATCTAAAAGGTTTGGCATCAAATGCATTAAAAAATTTATTAGCTAAAATGTTTCTGCTGGCACAGACAACACTAATATTAACAGCAGCTTATTTAAATAAACAAGAAGGCAACAAATGGTGAAAACTTGTCAGTTATTGATTTATTTACCTGACTAAAGGCTTAAGGGCTGAGTAAGCATATCCTACTCAAATGTATGGACCAATGCATTGCAACATGTGGGCACAATTGTGCTGTAAAAGACATTATAAACCAGTGTGTTTTTAACAAATGATCAGCAGGCAAAATCTTCAAAAACTGTAGAAGCAGCATTATAGGAAAAGAACAGCACATTAAGTTGAGCTCCAAGCCATTCAATGCATTAATTTGTGTTGAGTAATTTTTCAGGGTGCCTATGGATGGTGCCTGGTTGGGATCCCAGATATTGCAGTGTTGGGTAGGAGCCACTATTGCAGCCCAGTGGATGATCTTCCAACCAGACTCTCCTCTGTCAGAAAAGGAGGTAGAATAGCTTTGCTGATTGAAAGTTTGAAATCTGCAATAACTTACAGAACTGAATTGTGTTAATGATCATGTTAATAATAAATTTGTTTTTGAAGAAATCACAAAAAACATGCCATTTAAACTTATATTTAATTAACAATCTTTCAAATGTTCCTATATTTTAGGTATATTTGTAGCCCTCCCATAACAACTGCCTTTTTCTATAATTTCCGCCTCACAAACTCAATAATGGACTTGTTCCTGTATTTTTGGACATGAATGACATTCTCGGAAATTTTTATAATGATCTCATTCTGTACTAATTCATATATGACCATGGAAATGTCAGGACATAAAACTAGTGAGGGTTTAAAAGTAAAGGGTAAGACATCTTACACAACATTTTAGCTCAGCTAAGAGAAAACAACTGTCCTAATTTCCTTCAATATATGTTGTTTTCCTAATGCATATCGAGCTGTACCTGAGTGTTTCTAGAATCAGGATGGAAATATTAAAGGACAGGAGATCTCATTACTGCGTACCATCTTTCTAGTCGGATATATCATTATCCAGCAGAACGTGGCCTAGTTCATCGATTGCAAGCACCATGTTTTCTTAGAACTGGACAGTTTTTTTTATATTATACCTGCATACATTATGTATTTATAAATGTTTACTTCCAATTTATTCTGTAATCTTATTATGCCATATAACCCCAAAACATTTTGTTTAAACAATATTGAACCATCTCTAACAAAATAGTTAATAATTCTGGAGCTAACTGAATGGCGGTACAGTGCTTACTAGTGCTTACTTGTTATTATAATCTACATTTCTCAGAATACTCCATGCTAATCAGCACCAGATAGACTGCAGTCACCTGTGAAGGTGTTTTAAACTGAACCAAGTCATGGTCCAGTGCTATGCTTTCACTTGCACTTCTAATGCAGTTGGCAGTATACCATAATTGTTTGTTCCTGTTTGTGGCCATATGTTGAAAGAAAGAAAAACAGTGCTTGATGAAATGAAAACCGGAGAGGAACCTGAGAAGGAGATCAAAAAGAAATTTGAAAAAGTGACAACAAGACATCGGTGAATATAGGTTATGGCTAAAAGATGAGAAAAGGTGAGAGTATGTAATAGAGAGAATCTCCTTCATTGTTTGAGATGGAACAATAGTCAAGGGGTACTGCACTCTCCACTATATATACTGTTTACAAAAATTGGAGAATATTTAAATGTAATATATGTTTTAATATAGCATACTATATTCTGTGTCTTACTATGTTCGGAGTTGTGGTGTTGCAGCAGTTACGGTTTTGGGGATGGTCCACCTCTGCCAAGCTCCCACTGTTAGCTCACTCAGCAAGTCCCTCGGATTGTAAGACTGAATTGGTTATATGTTTTTCTGGATAAGACATCTTACCTATTGGCTGCATATGTAGGACATTACAACATTGTAAAGATAAATTTTATGAAGATTTAGCAAGGACCACAACGGCTGGAGTGGACTAAATGGAAAAGCTTTAAAAGTGGTTTGAGAAAATAAACTTTGTTGGAGTCCCTGGTTTGTAATTTTTTGTACAAAATAGAAAACAGCACCGTTTACATTGTTGTAATATATTTACATTTACAGCATTTAGCAGACGCCCTTATCCAGAGCGACTAACAATTATCAGTCTTACAATCCAAGCAATTGTGGGTCAAGGCCCTTGCTCAGGGACCCAACTGTGGCAGAGGTGGGATTTGAACCCTAGACCTTCTGGTCTAGAGTCCAGTACCTTAACCACTAGGGTACCACAGTCACATTATAAGCTATTGTTTACTTTGAGTTTACTAGACATGTTATTTCTATTGTTTATTGTGTTGCAATTATTTGTGTAATTAGTGTAAAAAGTTATTTTACAAGTCTTCTTTTCAAGATTCAATTTTGATCAATCAGGAGGGTTTACCACCCTGACAACTTCCTGTTGGTAGCAGCAGCAGCAGCACCGACACCTGCATCTAGCTAGTATAATAGGATTAAAAGTCTTCTAGCCTTATCTGAAATAAAATTAATGCACTAAAATAAATAACATTTGGTAATTGTAAAATAATATTCTTGATAAACATACTTTGATTAACCACCTTTAGTTTTTCATTGTTACAGTATTAGGAAGGAGGAAAATTGAACTTGCAGGCAGCAGATGTGGAGCAGCAGGATCTGAACCAGGCACAGTGTACACAGCATTTACAGATGGCCTTGAAGATGTGATGCAAGCAAGGAAGCTGGAAGCAGCTTTGAGAAGGGAATATAGTGCTACAACTATGACCCAGCTTGTGCAGGTGTTGAGTAGCTACATACATAATACAGTTTCTGTAATGTGTTTGATTGATTAGATATTGGTGTTAATGAGCAGTTGAACAGGTACATGTAATAAAATAAAACGGCCTGGGAGTTTATGTTGTGAGCACTGTGGTGCTTTATTTACAAAAATTCTTAATCATTACAATTTGCTGTATGTAAGTTTTGAGGTTGTACTGATCTTCTATGATTTGACTATAAAAACATGTAATGTCTATTGCAGGCTACTTAAGGCTTCTGGCAATAATATTTAAGTGGTAATCATCCAATTTTGTCATTATATAATTGATAACTGATGCTCTACTTTTAAGGACTTAATATAATTCACTTCATGGCATCTACATTACCCCACCATATCAATTAATCACATACAGTTCTACTGAATATTGCATATCCTGGCAGAAAGTGTACATGATATATGCAGAAGACATGACAGTACCTGCAGCAACAATTAACTCAGTAATAGTTTGTGCCAAATATCAATTTCAGACGGATTCCCTAATGCTCCGTAACATTAAATGACAGTAATAGAATAAATGTTCAAACTCAAATGTGCATTATAAGTAATTTAGACAGTGACTGGTCACAGAGCCAAGGGTATGGCAGGACAATATCTGCTTATGATCTACATGTTACTTCCAGTAGCTGTAAAATAACAAAGGCACCAGAGCAAAAACAATTAATATAACTAATGTGAAATCACACTGGTGAATAAGTAGCTTTTGCAGATGCATGGTGTATGTCTTTCGTCCAAAAAAATGTCAGAGCTATAGTGCCATGGCTGCGTATTCATGTTAGCTCAGTACATCTTCATCACACAGCACAGAATTTACAAATAAAATTGAAATGGAATTCCTTATCTTTAATTTTCCTGTGCAGTGACCCTTTTCCACAGTGGTATAATGGGGGATCTCAAAATGGCAATTAGAACGACTCACTCCTGAGCAGAATTTGCCATATAGATTCATGCTTCATCAGAAGTGAATTGACTCAAATGATTTATTTGATGGAATCTAAGAAGCACTGCTTTGATGGCCCCCATTTCCAACTGCTCTCCGGACTATTTGGGAAGATATACTGCAATGATGTGTGTTTACAGTGCTTCTAAAGACTTTGATACAAATGTCAAAATTACCTTTTGCCACATTACATCCTAAAGGTGACGTTTTCCAGCAGGGCTCACACATTATAACAATTAACATCAAAGTAAAAATAATACATGGAAATCAGATCAGTTATTTACATTTATTTAGTACAATTTCTGGTTTGGATAAAAGATCCCATTTGGAGTAACCATGATAAACCTGGCCAGAAACAACAAGTCACCTCATAGATAATACACTAGGGAAACAGATGTGTCATCTGTAGTTATTTTGTTTGCTTTAGAATAAAACTAGCTGTTCTTTGAGAATTACATTACTTGTAATGCATTGTAACTGAAATAATTCAACATGTGTGGTAAAGTCTTTTCAAAAGGGCCCTGGGATAGAATTGTGTTACGGCACAAGTTGGGAGCATTACTAAGAGGTAAAAGTGCACCAGAAAATACCATGCTCAACCCTAGATGACCCTAATGATCAGGAATGTTACCAAGAGGCAATTTAGAACTTTAAAAAGCATTAATCGGCAATAATTTCACAAGTGTTACAAAAGCTCTTCTGTATGCAGTGATGGTATAGTTACTGCAAAAAAGTAATCTGATTACTGATTACTCCTTTAAAAAATAACTTCGTTACTTTACTGATTATTTGAGTTTAAAAGTAACTAAGTTAAATTACAAGTTACTTTTTTAGTTCCATTCAGCAGCTGCCGACACCCCTAGCACCTCAACATAAAAATTATGAGCAGTTTTACCAGTACTCAATTTATTGAAAGTGCATTTTAAACAGTAACATCAACAATATATCTCCTGACAATTAAAG
>JAVSBV010153916.1:0-15087 GCA_033117975.1 Parotocinclus spilosoma
TGGTCACAGGTGTGACTATTTTGGTATTACAGCTCGAACCGCGCATGCGCGAAGGGGAACATTCAGTGCTTACGCACTGCCTCTGGCGGTCAGCAGGGATGAAATAGAACAGGTACTATTTGGGTGGTGGAGCATTCTCAGCACTGCAGTGACACTGACATAGTGATGTTGGGTTTGTGTGTTGTTCTGGTATGAATCGATCAGACACAGCAGTGCTGCTATAGTTTTTAACGTGTGCACTCATCTACCATATTGCTCAACCTTTTAGACAACAGCTCAACTGTTTGCACAATTTGTGTTAGTCATCCTCCAATGCCTCTAATCTTCAGTCCAGCATTGACACTGGGTTGTTTAAAATACTGTTGTGTTTTATGCACTGATTACCAAATACTTTTTTGTAACATATAATGCTAAAAATGTCTGGCAACACAGTATCTGTGTAAATGTGGCAAATCTTACAATACATATAATGCTTTGTTCACAATGTGCAGGACTTATTTTAGTTCCTAGAATTTAAAAAAGCCACAGCATGGAGAAAGGATTTCTCATAGATTTCTCACTCTCGGTTTTCAAGTCTAGACCAACACCATACTAATTTGCACAGTTTTTGACCTTCTTCATTGCCTGCCTGCTCTTTCAGAGGCGGTGAGGTGGGTAGCTGATCTCATCTGGCCATTCTTGCTGTGTTATCTTCTATAAACTTTTTTGATTTGAAGTTTATGCACATATTTACATTATATATCACTTTCTGTGGTCTGAATCACACTGCTGTAAGCAACTACTCTCATAATTAGGACCTTGCTATATTTATTTGCTCTTTTCATATACTAGAAACTGAGACCTTAGGAACATTTGGTAATGTGACATTTCAAAGGAAATCAAAAATCAGCTTTTTTACAGCTTAACTAAAGGAAACCCAAAACAGAACAAGCTTTTCAGCCCCTCATGTTGTATCAGTCTGTGACATAAAGGGAGGGAGAAACATTTGGTGAGTGCGGCACAGTGTCCAAAGAGAGCTGCTTCCAAAGCCGATTGAACGCCTGTGTCCACTGAACTGAATCCATCTCCTTTCTAGTAAGATCAGTCAGCAGGCTGGGGAGTTCCAAATACTTGAGTACAACATAAAGCTTTATACTGGCAACCCCAGCACTGCTGTACATATGTTATTGTTTTTGGGCAAGGGCAAACTACAATCACATCACAAAGATTGTGGTACTGAAGGATTTTGGCAATAGCCCTTGAGTATCATCCCCTCAAAAGCATTTAACATTTTCAACATGTATGATTGCAAAAGGCCCTTGCCACTCACTGAGTAATCTGGATTTTGACATAGGGATATCTACTTTATCTCCTCATGCAGACTAACTGAGCTGAGAGTACCATTTATAGAGCTGTTGCAGTCTCTCCATTGTCAAAATGTCTACTGAATAGTAACTTGTGTGTTGCTCCTGTGTTCAGGATATATTGTACTTCATTTAATAGGTGCTGAACCATTCTCCCAGCTTTATCACACCCAGCACCCTGTAGGAATTTCCCTTATATAGAAGTTCAAATGTGCCAACCCTGTAGAGGTCGAAAGAAATTACAGTGAGCGCGAGAAATTGACATTCATGATCTCTCGCTCCCGTATTATCCACACCATGCCCTCCTGTACTCCCAGGACAGGTAGAAAGAGTATACATTATTTGCTTCTGTGTCTAGCACTCTTGTACACTGGTAATTCGTTATTATCATGTCAACTCAATGTCCAGCTATACAAGCCAAACAGACAAGTAACACTAATTGTTATTGCTGGAACGTCCAATACCAAAAATTATCCAATTTGGTAAAAAAACTAATGGTGCGGGTATGCTACAGCATTGCTGTGTAGCAGTGTAGCATTGCTTACATATTCATTTCAGCATTCAACATTCATTTAAGGTCATAGTGAGGAATTCTCTGCACTATCAAGCTAGATAAAACATGCTGTAGGCATTCTACAATGTTTAAAATAGATGTGATAAAACAGTAAAGAAAAATGGTAAATAATGCTGTTAAAGCTGAAATGATCTATAAAATAATCTCTAAAGAGTTTGGCCTTAATCAATACCCAGTGAAACTGACAATTAAGGAAATTTCAGACCATTTTTATCCTCCCCGGGAGTGATCCACCAAAAATGATCAATCCAAGTACAAGGATTGTAAGAGTCTGTGACATCACAAAGGAACCCATGGTAACTTCCAAGCAACTAAAGAGCTCTCTCATATTGGCTAATGTTAATGTTCATGAGTACTTTCAGGAAAATACTGAACAGCAAAAGTAAGCATGGGAGGGTTGCAAGAAGAAAGCCAGTGCATTGCAATAGCATTGCTGCTTGTCATGGCTACTGGGCAAAAACATTTTGTAAAATGTGAAAAAGAATTTATATTTTAGAACGGAATATTTTTAAAAAGTTAATATTTTAGAACGGAATGGCAAAGTCAAAGTCCTGACTGTGTGTAGATACCCTTTAACATCCCATTGTTGAAGCTGTTCTATATGGAGGAATGGGTTAAAATTCCTCCAAGCCTATATACAAATAATTCCATTAAATGATATGCTCTTATCATTTCAGTTTGTTTTAGTTGCATTAAACAGGAGTTGAAGTACTGTTGACAGACAGTAGAGTTAATATAGTCAATAATATAGAGTTAATACATCTCAACACCAGTTGACATGATGCTGAGTTACGCACGAGGTATGTATGCATTTTCAAATGTGTGGAAACAGCCCTTTACACACATAATTCTATATGGTTTACTTCTAACCCCGATCCCACTTTTTTGTAGTGTTCCTTGTGTCAGTACTCCAGTTAGCCCGTATTGGCAGTGTTAGATTAGTGTTAGATTAGCTGTGTCAGTTAGCCTCTGTGTATCCCAGTACTGTGTCTTATTACTGAAAGAGCACATTTTATTACCATAGCTTTGCCTTAGCCTTAGTTAGCCTAGTCACCTTGTCTCTGTGTGTGTAAAGTCCTGGACCTCTGTGTCTAGTCTTTCTTTCTGGTACAGAGTGTGTCACAGTTCCCGTCTTTTATACCATAATCTACCAGAATCTAAGGTGACACTGTAGCTTGGGCATGGAGAACGAGATAACACCAAGCAAGAAACACTTGGTCATAGAGCTCTTTATTACACACCCAACACAGAAACAATTACTAGCCCAGACAAGAGCTTTTATCAGTCAATGAATGGACAACTATGAACAACAATTGTCCAAACCCCTAAGATCACCCCCACTATACACAGACACCAGGACCGTATATCTCAATGCTTTACATGCTGGACCTTCCATGAGGTTATATAAATCGACACAAATCACCCCACTGACAACTACAATAAAATAAGCCTTTTACACACGGATAAATCCCCAAGTCGCCATTCACTCCAGGGACACACCCACCCCCCTGTGGAACTACAACATAAATGCCAGTAAACTGGACTGAGTGCCAGTTTACTTAAGGGTGCTGGTCAATAGGCAAAACAAAAGTAACTTACAACTTATAGTCATTTTATTCTTATAAAATTATTTTATTCTTATATTTAATCATGTGCTCTGTTATACTCTTTGTTTAAAGGTCAAGCAATTATAGCTTGACCGTGCTGAGATATTCGATCAGTAGTCATTTACATTAGCTGCTATAACTCAACTGTATGCCTTTAAGCCTTTTTTATTGTTTGTGTACATCTACAGTATGTCAATTAAAAGGCAGAGCTTATAGAAATGTCATAGTACTAATTAAAATGCTACCAGGGGCTTTCTGGAAGATGTGCTTATTGGTTTTACTTTAAAGCAGACTGGTAGTAAATGGAATAGTCCACTTTTCCACAATGCAAACATCTGTCGAATTTCTGGCTTGGAGTTTATTTAGCCTGCAGAGTGCTCATGTAGAATAAATGTCAGGATGTGTAATTAAAAAATATATATAATATGCGTAATATAAAAAATGTGTAATCTGCTTTAAGAATGTGAGGTTATCTAGCATTGTGTGATTAAACACACTAACCAGAATTAAAACAGGGCAATCTTCAATAAATTAACATTGTCATTTTTTATTGTATTTTTTGAAGTTGTTCTTCATTACTTAGACAAACAGCAATATTATCTTGACGTCAAGCCCCCTAACAGAGAACACATGATTGCTTAAAGACCACAGAGGAAGCAGGGTTTTGCCCACAATTTGATTACATTGCAGCATTAACCTTAAAGTAATGAAATATTTAATCTGGTGATTTCAACAGGTGATTATAGTCGATGTATAGTCAATTATCGGAAACAAACAGGTGAGAAAGTGGTTGCATCTGCATGTGAGTAAGGGGTCTAACAATGTGTTTGTGCTACAAGAGACACAGATATGGCATGAGATATGTATGAGAAAAAATAGATATTGATACAGCTGGATAAGCTGATCAGCCTCTTTCTGTTTGGGAATTGGTTTAAATCCTGGTCTTCTTTCTTGACCCAGAGGTGTCACAGTTACTTATATTACTTATACAGTAATATATGAATCTACTCTACCACATTTAATAAAACAGATCAGATTGATTCATTCGATTACCCGGGATTGGCTTTTGGTACAAAGTACCATGACCGACAATGTCTGGATCATTGATTCTTTGGTTACTTCCATGGCTGCTACTTAGGACATTTAACAAGAAACATGTAAAGTGACAGTCTTTAACTTTGAGTGAATTGTGATCTATTATTTTACAGATTTATTTTACATATTGCTCTGGGTCCTTCAAAACCAACCTGCTTACACACTGTATCAATGTAATTGTGCCCTGGAGGGGATGGCAGTATGGCAGTATATTGCGGTACACCATAGGGGTTGCTGTTGTAGCACCATGGAATGCTCCAATCTGACCACCCCTCTCTCAGACACACCTAATTGTATGATGTGATGCCCAATTTGGCTGTTGCTGAGAATCCAACTTTGGTCTGTGTGGTGGTGGGCATGGTAGTGTATTACAGCATGTTCACAGTAGGTGTTCTGTACTATGACCAGGCCCAGTACGCTGAACTTTGCTCAGTCATGCCTAAAGAGGTGGGCTTGATTACTTCTGCTGGACTTAAGGTTGGGACAAATTTAGTGGGATTGCTAACCATGCTTGAGAACATGCTGCCATGATATAACCACAGAAATGCAGCTGTGCAAGTGCAACTTTCTCTGCAAGTGCACCTACCTAAAACTGTGATGACATAAGCATGCTCGGGGCCATGTATAAAATGTATTATGAGTGCAGTCCTGTGGTGGGTGTCTGACATCATTTTGAAATTAATACATGTCTTACTATAAAAGCTTATCTAATTTTGTATTGAAGTGGTAGCAGTTGTAATCTGAGAAATCTAAAGTCTCAGATACATTAATATCTATTAGGGAAATAAGTGTGTGTGCCACATGGATTACAGATGAAATGTATTTTTTGTTATTATTCACGAAGTGCTCAGCAGGAGAACTTACAAACCACAGCACTTCACACAGACATCAGCATAAGCATGTACAGAGGGGAAGCACAGGACAATAGGACAAGCTGCTGAGTGTGTGAGAGCAAATGGTACTCAGCATGAAGTGTTTGATGTGAATAGCTGGTATAGGCCAGTTATGCCTGATGACTCAGGCCTGCTTGCCACGTCATTTTGTATCATCAGCAAGTATGAGTGTTGGTGTTGAGGGATCCATGGAAATGTTGCATAAAAAAGAATTTATGTTAAAAAATGTAAACATATAAAATTATTCCCCAACCCCCTTGATAAATGAAACTTAGAAATTTGGAAGGTAGGAGCCCCTGGAGAGCTGAAACACATTTATAGACAACAGAGGGCACTGTAGCAGAACCAGGATAGGTTATGGGCATAGCTCGGGAGGCATATTTCAGACATAGGCACAATACACACAATGTGCACATGAACCTGGAACACCTGCCAAGTAGAAAAGGGTGTTTCATAAGTGCATACCTAATGTGCAACCTGACCAGCAGTCAATCCTCACTTTCAATGACTTTTTTTATTTTTGAGTGCAATCTCACCCAATAATTTTACATTGAGAGACTTCAACTTCCTGAAAAGAGTTTAGTTATTTCCAAACCACTGAAATGGCAAAAGGCATCTGTCATTTTGTCCATGCTGTGAGAAGCCTGACAATTCCCAAATTCTATCCTGGTAACCCAATACAGACTAGTCTGATTAGTTAGATTTAGTACACTTTTCCACTGCGATAGTCCAGCCCAGATGCCTCAGAGACCGGAAAAGTTGACACTGAATAAGAACATTTGGCAGAAAATAGGAATTGGTAATTCTGGTAAAGTAGAGAATTGGCGTTCATACATAATTTATCTCCATTATGGCCACTAAGTCTTTTTCATAACTAAGTATTATTTTGTTTGATGTGTTCAGTGATTTATTAGAGGATACCAGTTAATTAGTTTTATGTATAACCGTTCCCTAATGGCTCCTTGTAATAACACTTTTTAGGAAGAGCACATCTCAAATGATACACATAACTTCAAGTAAGATGTTTTTTTTTTATTATTCTTTTCCCTTTTGGTGTAAGTAAGTAAGTAAGCCGTCCAAAGAACTCTAACCGGATTTACATGTGCCCAAACGTGCGCATGCATGCATACACTACATTTGTAATCACCAGATTTCTTTTAGTCTCAGCTTCATCTTTGTTACAGTTTAATTTGATAACTGTTTCCCAGTTTATTTTTGTAGTGACTTTTTACTGTGACTTTCAACTGATTTTCCACTGGCGCTTTGATTGAGACTGTGTTGGACCATAAGCTGCAATGTAAGAGGACCTACCACAAGCAGTCTACTGTACTATCGGCTGAATCACCCGTGTCCACACCTTAAATTGGCAACCCAACACCCCACCTGAAGCTAAGTACATTTCATTGATTACTTATGTTAGCAGTAACATGGCTTCTTCTGTGCTTGTTCAATTTGCAATGTGCAGCATGTTAAGCTATTCTTCTTCTGTCATTAGTGTAAAAGTTATTTGTGATAGATTTAGGCTTGTAGCTAGTCTGACAGAGAATAATGTGATAGTGTTAGAGGAGGTGCACATCCAGGCATTAGAGAGGTCTAGCTCAGATTTTAGCTTAGCAAATCTGGATGGCACAGGCATAGCTAGTGCCCCCCCCCCCTCCGGCAGCACCCTCACAGTAGGGCAAGTGGGTGATGGTTCGGCAACATAGTAATAAGGCTAGCTCACCAGAGCATCACCCTTTACCTGTCCATGAGTCCAACAGGTTTACCCTCTTCAGTGAAACACCCACTGGGTGGTCTGTTGAAAGAGCACTGGTTATAGTGACTCTACTTTGAAATTAGAAATTAGCTACCCCTTTAGGGACACCAGCAGTTAGAGGTAAATGTATCGAACATTGATGAGTGCCGAACATAAGAGAGAGCCTTAGTGAGCTCCATAGGTGTGGATTTTCTAGGATATGGAATGCAGGATGTAGGGGCTAACAATATAAGCCTTTGCTAATCTGTGGCTACTAAGGCTAATTTTGTACAGGTGGTTAGAGTTGCAATGGCAATGTCCAATGCAGTAGTGTGCTAAGGTCCCATGCCAATGTAGCAATGCAACCAAGCATACAGCAGGTTATGGTTCCTGAACTGCTGGCTGTGTTGCTTTAAAAGCAGCATTTTTTGACAAATTTTGACATCTAGGTGCTCGTGCTAATTCCCATTATAAGAATAGTTCATTTTAAATATTGGTTCTTAATGTAATCCATCATTATGTATGTCTAAACCATACTGTTTTCAGCTACTGTTATCAGCTATTTGCCGCCCTCCAGGTCCTTATTCAGAATTACCAACTGGTGGTTAGAATTTCAGGAAAGTGCTTTTAACAGATAAGGCTATAATTGTATGTGATTTTAACATTCACTTCGAAAATGAGCAGGATCCACTTAAAATAGCTTTTGAGTCAATTTTAGAATGTGATGGGACCAACCCACTGCTTTAATCATACCTTAGATCTAATATTTAACCTTTGTTATTTGTATACATATTCAATTTATATAGAAACGCTTCTTGAACCATTTTTCTTTTGTAAACTGCTCCAGGTCTCTCATCTTTGAAGGGTGCCTTCTCCCAACAGCAATTATAAGATCTCTTCACAAGTGTTCAATGGGATTTAGATCCAGACTCATTGCTGTCCACTTCAGAACTCCTCAGTGCTTTGTCCTGCTGAAAGACCCATGACCTAGGACGCAAACCCAGCTTTGTGACACTAAGAACTACATTGCAACTCAAAATCCTTTGGTAATCTTCAGATTTCATGATGCCTTGCACAAAAACAAGACCCAAAACATATTTGATTCGTCACCATATTTGACTGTAGGTACTGTGCTCTTTTCTTTGTAGGCCTCACCTTGTTTTGGGTGAACAGTTGAATTGTGTGCTTTACCAAAAGGCACTATCTTAGTCTCGTCTGTCCACAAGACATTTTACCAGAAGGATTTTGGCTTACTCACTGCAGTCTAGCTGGACTAATTAACATGATATCAAAGTATCATAAAATGAAACAAGTAGCATGAAAATATACATAAAATAGTTTAAAAAATGTGAGGGGTATACTCAATTTGCCACTGACATTAAGTCCAGGTTGTTATGCTTCAAGCTAATTCTGGACAGAGTGAATCAGCCATCTGACCGACCATGTGGCCAAGGGCTAACTTATGAGTCTAGATGCTTCTCAGTGTAGCGGCTGAGTCTGTGGCAGTCACATAATAAGAACATTGATGATCCAATGTACACAGATATTCTATGAACATGAACTTTTTGAAATTGCCTATAGACTGATTTATATGCATGGTGAGAGTAAAATAGCTTTAAGACCAAAATAATTACTTTCAATAGGGAGTGAGCATCAATAAAATTTCTCTGTGGGGAGGTGAGAGTAGGGGAACGACTGATTGAACCGCTTGATGAAAGCACTGGAGGGAGGAAGAATAAACATCAACATAATCTATAGCGAGGGAAAAGGAGTGGATCAGGATTGGCTAAAGGCTTCAAAACGGCAATCGACTTTACTGAACTAGAATTTATGGATAGTTTCAAGACAGTCAGAAAAACCATGATATTTAAACTATTGGTGGCATGGTTATAAAATAATTAATCAAAAATCCTTTAAAATAACTATAATTATGGAATTATATTTTTAGACTTTTTTTATTTTAGCTTCTAACTACTTTTGTTTCAATCATTAACCCATTAATCCAGCCTTCTCAAAGCTTTAGAATTATCTTTAAGTCTAAGCAAAAACCAGGCTAAAAGGAAAAGAGCAGTACTCCATAGCCACAGTAAGACAATGATCAAGAGACTGGCTTGGATCAAGAAAGGCAGATATAAATAAGCCAAACACAAAAAGACAAACTGGTCTTGTGACATTTACCGAAGATCACCAGTCCAGCCAACTTCCTGACAAATTTTTCTGTCTCTTCATGCTTCATTAATAGTTAAATCTCTGAACAGATTGTGAATGCGGGATTCCATTTTCAACTGTCAGCATCATTTCCTCTGTCTCTGTTCCTCCACCTCCCTGCTGCCTTCTCTCATTCTCCCTTCATGGGAGAACTCCAGGTTTTCAGTGAAACTGTTGCAATTCTGCATTGTTTTCAGTCATCTGTAAACCAACTTATGTGTTTTTTTTTTTAGAAAAAGATGCAAACAGACTTTAGGCACACAATGCATATTGTGGGTTTTGTGTAGCAGGATACTCTCTACAATGTTGTACTGTTCTAGAGTGTTTTATGTTCATTGCCCTAAGGTTGCCTCCATTTCATTTATAAGCCACTGTGTGCTGTGTGATACTGCTGTGTAAAACAGTATTTTCCAGGTGGCGGTATTATGCCTAGGTTCAATGCTATCATAGCTACGTATTGCATAGTCGATAGCAAGTCGTATTGTTTGGTGCTGGGGTTATGGCAGTAAATAATTTTGATTACTAATTTCACAACAAAACACCATTGATGTCTCCAGGCTGTATTGAAATACAGTTCAAGAGATGAAGAGGAGGAAGAATGATTTTCAATTGGAATAACTAGTGGAACAAATGACCCCCATTTAACATTCATTTAACTCTCCTTAGCAGTGCACATATAGAGGTGGGAAAACATCAGGCTTGAGTCTTAATGACGCCCGCTATCTGTGGCTTGGATTCAGAGAACATGTATCCAATGCTAACCTCTTCCTTTTCCTTGTGAATTAAAGTAATTGTACAGTTAAACATATGGAAGTTGAATAAATTTATGAATAAAGTAGTTGTGTATTTAACAATTAATAATTTTTGGCATATTTAGTTATTTATTTATTTTTGTACGTTTTTTATTTTCTTACTTATACTTTTACTATAACTATTTTGCCCACACAGTCTTATTGCACAATTAAACAATAAAAAATAAATGTGAACATTTGTGTAAATAAAAATTATATCATTTCAAACTATTATTATTATTATTATTATTATTATTGTTATTATGTATTTGTATAAATCCTAAACACATAAAAAGAAAGACGATCTGTTTCTAATATACTGCTCCCAACAATTAGGGATATTGCATTTCATTTAAAATATCCCCTAGTTTTTGTGGGCAGTGTTGTATGCCACACTTATTACAGTTCCAGTGGTGTCTGTACTGTTTTGAAATACAGCCCAAACCTGCTATCTGGATGTACACCTGATATAGACAAAAGTTTGGACACCCAGAATCTTAAAACATTGGTATTAGCATGGAGTTTTTTTCCCATTCACTGTTACAACAGCTTTCACTTTTCTCAGAAGTTTTCTAGTAGAATGTGGAAAATATATTTGAGGTCAGGCACCGCACAATAATCCCTGACTCTCAATTGCTGTTCCAATTAATCTCAGTGAAGTCTGATGGAGGTAAAGTCAAGGCTCAGTGCAACTCTGTCAAGTTCCCCATCAGAGTTGGAAAACAATTTCTTTCCGGACTTTGTATTAGGAGAGTAAGGAAGAAAGTTGCTGTAATTGCTTGTTTGGGAAAAGTACTAAAACTGAATTTCTTCAAATGCCATACATTTATTTCTCTTGTTACGTTCATGCATAGTATATCAGAAAAACACTGAAACAACAATGTTGTGCATGAAGAGTTTGCATAGAAGAAAGTTATGGCTCTGTTAAAAAAAATTGAAAACCTATTTAAAAAAAAAATTGTGTGCAAATCAAAATATAATTTTTAGTTTTTTAATTAAGAAATGTTATGTTTGGGAAAAGAAACACAAGGCATTCCAACATAAAACATTATTCCATATCTGAACAATGCTGGTGATAGTATTGTGGTATTGGAATGTAAATTCTTTTGTCACATCTCTGCCATCTCGGCTTACCATCCTTGCTGGAATAATGAATTATAGCAGCAAATACTAAAGGTAACCACTAAAACATACTGTATGTCTGTAAACTGAATATCAAGTTATTACAAAGTGGGTCATGTTGCCAAACCTTAAGCATACATATAATTTGACTAAAGTTTATGATGAAATGGCCAAGGTCCTTCCTTAGTTCGATAGAAATGTTGTGGAAACAGTTAATATGCGCCACAAACACCCACCAAAAGCAAACTTTCAAGTTTTTTTTGACGCTTAAATATATATTATATTGATCATATTCATTAATATATACCAGGTATTATTTCAATTGTTGAATTGGGTTTTCTTTATATACAGATTTTGGATATCTGATGATTTACGTAAAATGGTAAATTCATAAACTTTCAAGAGCCACTATATATAAATCACGGTAAATATGTAGGTGGTGAATTTTTGCAGCTTTTGCACATTCGTACATTTAGTGAAAATAGTAATAATATATAGTGGAAGGCATATCTGATATCAGAACCAGAAAAAAAGCCCACTCAAAGCAGCTTGTCTGAAAAGAACTAAGATCTAAACTTTCCATTCCCATTCCAAGATTTCCATAAAAGCTAAAAGTGTAAAGAGCTTAAGCTAGATGATGCAGAAATATGGTTGGTGTAAGTGGGAGTAAAGCATGTAGAAGACTCGACAAGGTGGATCTACAAAGAAGAGATAATAGACTGACCCTAACATATATGGAAGAGAGAATGTCTATTTCTGTTCTCTCTTTTCTCTGCTTTATCCCCTCCCACTCTGAATCTAAGCTACAGAGTTAAGAGACACTTGAAAAAAAGATAAGTAATATAAATGTAAAGTTAGCACAGAGCGGGAGAGCAGGACACTAAGAAAAATAAAGTACCCGGCCATTGTTTCAGCTTTGCTGACACATCATATATGTGATGGGAAGATGAAATTGAAGTAGAAACCTATGATCAAAGTCATGTACAGACACCCTACACACAGGCATTCCTATTTCTCAATAATAAAAAAAATCTAAATTAAAATGGGTTTAATATTTTCCAGGCCTCAATAAAATCCACACTGTATTAGGCATTGTATACATTCATGGAATTGGAGTGGAATAAATTATTGTACAGGTGTTTCCTTATTTACAATGGGGATACATTGGGCAACTTTGTAACATAACATGATGTAACATGAACTGGGGAGTTTGAGGAGTATTTGATAAAGCTGTCTATACTGTATTGTATAATATGGAATTTATATGGAATAATAGGAATGGTAAATATGTTTATTTTATAATAAAGTGTTGAAACAGTTGAAATCCTATGTAATTTAGTCAGTAATGGATTGAACAAACAAAATAAAAATAGTGAAAATAGTCAAAATATCTTTTCTGAGAAATTTGTTTTGGCTGAAATAAGTCAAGTTTGTATGGTTTACTTAACATTTCTCCGTTATCTCAAGACTAGCCACACACGCACTGACTTTTGAATTTGTTGCTGATAACTGTCTGGATGGTCCTCTTCATCTATGGTCCAGAGTACATGGCATCAATTTATTTTCCCTAAAAAGACCTGGAATGCTAATTCATTTGACCACAATAACACATATTTCACATATGTGATGGTCCATCTTTAATGTTTCTGAACCCAGAGAAGTCTACTCTTCTTCTGGACATGGTTAACATGAGACTCTCTTTTTGCACAGTAAAGTTTTAAGTAACATTTGTAAATGTAACTCTGTATTGTTAGTGCTTTACAAAGGTTTGCCAAATTCATTATTTACCCATATAGTTATAGCAGCTATTGTTGAAAGGCAGTTCTTGATGCAGTGCTAATGAGGGATTGAAGATCACAGATGTTTATCGTAAGCTTGCGTCCTTGCCCTTTACACACTGAAATTCCTCCAGATTCGTTAAGTCTTTTAATGATCTTATGCACTGGAGAGGGTGAAATAGAAAATTTAAGTAGTTTTCTCAGGCATTTATTTTGACAAACTTGAGTTCCGCTTTTTTCATCAAAGCATTTCCAGGATGCTGCTTTTGTCACCTGTTGACATAACCTATTTTAAATTTTATTATTATTTTTTTTAAAGGTAAATTTAAATGTGGAATTTCAGTTTGTAAAGATCAATGGCACAAGCTTAAGCTAAACACACTGCACAAGTAATCATTTAGACAGCACTACATCAAGAACCATCATTCATATATAGATGACATTCCCACAAGGCAAGACAAGGCAAGGGATAAAACTTCATCAAACACTACAATGCATGTTAACCATGTCCAGCAGCAGCTTTGACTTGATTGGACCATCAAGGTTCAACTAAATTAAGGATTTATCATGGTATGGGTTTGTGTCAGAACAAATGTCCTTTACATTTCATTGATAGAGATACATTGAGAAATGTACAATGAGAATTTTAGAGCAACAGATGTTGCCTGTCAGTGCCAAAATGTATTTTGTGTTGTGGAGGACAAATGGGTACATTACAGAGTGGTAAAATGCTAACTGTCCTAATTTTTCAAGCATATTACATTCCTGCAATGCGGATATTGATTTATATTCATTAATGTAATTAAGCTGACAAGACAAAACATTAACAAAGTGTCAAAGTAATATAAGAAACATTTTTTTCTTCAGTGTGCCATTGTAGTTTGGTGATTCGCCATTATTATTATTATTATTATTATTATTATTATTTATTTATTTATTATTTTTTTTAAATATATGCCCTTCTTTGTGTTTTCTAGATTTACAATTATAGATTTGAATGGTGTTATTGTTTGCCTGGGTATTGTACTCAGACATGGACATTATTATGAGAAAAAATATAAAAAATGCTGCAGGACAATGTCTGCTTAGGGATAGGCTGAAGAGTCCAAGGATTCCGGCTTGGACTTTCAGATTTTGTATCAGATTTAATTGTATCAGATATCATATTTTCATTACATTCAGATATTTCCAGATGTTTTTTGTTTCTCCCCATGGATATTTTGGTATAAAGTATGTACATAGCACTGAAATGAAAAAGTGTTTAACACTATCAGAAATTTTTATAAGCTTTTTTATTTATTTTCGGCTCAGCTGATACAATACATTTATACATACATGAATGATACAAAGCACCTTTCATATTCTTATGGTTTGCACTTGTACACAAGGTCAGAAATACACCTACTTATGATCACTAGCTACATGAGCACCTGCCCTGTTAGGTTCCTATTACATTAAGCTGTCAATTTCTAGAGCTTTCTGTCTGCCCAACTGTAACACAGAGAAAGCCCATTCCACTGTGTTCACTTCTACTGTAAGTTACAAACATTTTATTATAGTAATAGTTAATATGCATTTTAATTCATCTCATATGTCTGTGTAGTTTATTACTCCAATAAGCAGCACTTTACATGTCTCTGTCACTGTTTAGTTCATCCAGACCATATCACTCGAAATCATCATTTGAAAAATAAGAAATAAAACTGCATTGGCTGATGAAAATAGGTAGGTGGGTAACATATTGCCATGCCATTGACAAAAAAAAACAATAGCAAAATACCTACCCTAATCATAAATATATCAATCAATCAATCAATCAATCAATCAATCAAAATGTATTTATACAGAGATTTTTACAATGGAACATTGTCTCAAAGCAGCTTTACAACAGTATACCATCCAAAAAAGGCCAATCCCAGTTTGAGCAAGCCTATGGCGACA
>JAVSBV010153927.1:0-15086 GCA_033117975.1 Parotocinclus spilosoma
AAGTACAAGAGTGTACTGAGGATTCAGCGGAGCAAGACTGATCACCCGGTACCAGAATAACACACAATATATACATTACACAATATATAACTGTATTTATACAGCTATGTACAATTCTGTACAGTTCCAGAAAGCTCTAGATAATTCTGGACAGTTCCAGAAACTTCTTGATAGTTCTCACAATTCCAGAAGCTTCTTGAAGTCTCTTGAAATATCGCAAATATCCTTAAAAATAGATACATTTCAAAATATAATTGTGCTGACCACAAAAGCAATGTTTACAGGGAATACTAACTTTTTCGATTCATTTAAGGCACAAACAATTAGGAAAACACACTTAACAACTGGGAACAATTTTTCTTTTTAAAAATTGTTACATTGTTTTATTGATGCATCTCGATGCGCTTTTTCTATACAGGATTTTTTTTTCACCATGTGACTACTTGAAACAAATCCAGGATGAATTTACTTCCAATATTGTTTATTAACAAAACAAATGGAAGCAATTTAGCATAATCCAAAAACCATATAAAAATTATCAAATAAATATCTGCTCTTTTATATAAATAAATTAGGTAAACATTTCTGAGCATAGAATCAAAATCCTGAGCATCAAACAAATCCAGAGCAGAGGTCAGGCAGCAGGCAACTAGGCTTAAACATCTGTCTGTTGGTAGCCAGATTTAACTTTATTAAACTTTATTAAAACTGTGTCTGTTACCTGCATCTGCCCCAAGCCTAAATGATAATCTTAAACTTAAGCTAGGATTACTTAACATTAGATCACTGACAAACAAGGTAGCGATTATAAATAAACTAATCAGTGATAAACACTTACACACACCCTGTCTTACTGAAACCTGAATTAGACCAGATTAATATTTAGCCTTAAATGAAGCCTCCCCTCCTGGGTACAGTTATGATCAAAGCCCTCGTTCTAATGGTCGTGGAGGAGGCGCAGAATTTTTTTTTTGACAAAGATCTAGATGTTAGTGCTAAATCCCATTATAAGGCTAATTTATTTAAAATACTGATTCTTAATGTGACTGATCCATCCTTAGGTAATTCTAAACCATTCTCCTTTCAGCTCATCACTATTTATCGGCCTCCAGGTCCTTACTAATTTTCTTTCCTGCTTAGTACTTTCAACAGATAAGGCTCTAATTGTAGGTGATTTTAACATTCACTATGAAAACAAGCAGGATCCACTTAAAATTGCTTTTGAGTCTATTTTAGAAACCATGAGTATCACTCAGAATGTGCTTGGGCCGACCCACCGCTGTAATCATACTTTAGACCTAACTTTTAATACTCTTACAGAGCCCAATCTTCTTGAGGTTGCAACCACCTGATTAGAATGTGTATTTCACTCAACCCTGGATATAGTTGCTCCTGCTAGAATCAAACATATTCGAGAAAAAAAGTGGAAATAAACCTCCTTACCGATCACTCTGTAATGACAATCATCGAGGCAGCTCTCCGGGGAAAGGTAGGAACCCTTACATAGGAACACTTATTATATTAAATTAATCCCTTACCTGTTGTTATGTGCCAAAAACCTTTAAATGCACCATAGTAAAACCCCTGATGTTAGGGCTGTTCCTGTACTGTTTTTGTTTTCTCCTGTGCTACGCGTGGTATTTTGTTTTGATCTTTGTGCCGATCAAATTTTTTATTTTTTTTATTTTCTCCCTTTGTTATCACGCCCCCTCATTTCATGCACCTGTTTCATAGGACTCATATTCAATTCACATTTAGGCCAACCATCAGGATGGGTCTCTTTTTGAGTCCTCCCAACATTTCTTATATATCTTCTCTATATTCAGGAAGTTTTTCCTTTCCATTGTCGCCCTAGGTTTGTTCAATTTGGGATTGGCCTTTTAAGATAATATAATATTGTATAGCTGCTTTAAGACAATGCATCATTGTCAAAAGTGCTATATAAACACGTTTGACTTTGACTTAGACGCATCTTTCTTGTTTCTTGTAAAAAGATTACATCGGTTCGAAAATGTCGTAAATGGAAAAATACCTTACTAGAGCACTGTTTAAACCATTGGTGTTCCAGGAGACCAGGTGCAAACTGCTATTTCTAGCAGCCATGGCTAAGCTCTGCAGAAGATGGCCCACTGATCACCAGCACATCATGATTGTTCTTTGAGGACTAAAACAAGTAAAAGGGCGAAATAGCATGAGGGACAAAAAAAGTAGGAAAACAAACAGAAAAAGAAATAAAAGAAAATTTAAAAAAAAAGAGAAAAAACACACACCAGGCATTTGATGTATGGGATTTTGATTAATGTGATGTGACTAATGTAACAAATAAACATGCTCCTATGAGACCCATTAGAGTTAAGGTTCACATCTACCCTGGATCAACTCTCACTCATTGACTTTTTAAAGAAAGGGTTAAAGCTTGGGCAAAATATTGGTCTCTAAACTATTCGAATGTATTGGATATTATTTGGATAAATATTGGATCTAAACAATTCGGTGACTGGGAAACATGCAGACTTTTAAGGACTCAATGTAAAAACATATAAAGGAATGCAAAATTGAATTTCTACAGCGGTAGTTTTTCTCAGGCTTTCCACAACCCTCTGCAAATTTGGAGACATCTGAACAATATTCTTAACAACAGTAGCAAAAGCTCTATCAATAAGCTTCATATGAACCTCTCTCTATCCGCACATTGTATTCCTGCTATATGGAAGTTTGTGTCACGCTCACAGGCAGCGTCAGTTAACTAAGCCGTGCCACACACTCATTATGGAAACCTGGGACTTGTTTGAGCGACCGTATTCAGAAGTGCTACCCTGTGTTTGCGCCCTTGTTTTATGTTTGGATGTTGCTTTTCTTTGTTGTTTTGCCTGCTGTTTGGGTTCCGGTTGCCGTGCCTTGCTCTGCACCTTGTTCCGGCGTTGTTATGTTTTGTTGCCATGTACCTTGCCTGGGTATGCTACATCCTTGTTTATGTCTACAACTATGTGAATAAATTCCCGTCTGCACTGCACACCGCGCTTGCCTCCGCTGCTTCATCTACCTAGCGTGACCGAAGGCTTCGCCCTCCAGGAGACAGCGGTTGCAGGAACTCGTGACCCACGCCGCCGGCCATTGTTTTGGTTTTCTTCCCGCGTTCGCCAGAAGTAGGTTCTAAGTTTACTTTTGTGGTTTATTTTTTTCCCTTTTGCGTTGTTTCTTCCTTTTGACTTGCCGGTTTTTCAGTTCTCTCGCCATGCCTAGTCATTCGGCTCTCACCACGCCTTAGTTATTCGGCTCTCGCCACGCCTTAGTTATTCGGCTCTCACCACGCCTTAGTTATTCGGCTCTCGCCATGCCTTAGTTATTCGGCTCGTGCAACGCCTTAGTTATTCGGCTCGTGCCACGCCTTAGTTGTTGGGCTCTTGCCAGGCCTTAGTTATTTGGCTCGTGCCACGCCTTAGTTATTTGGCTCTCGCCACGCCTTAGTTGTTCGGCTTGTGCCACACCTTAGTTGTTCGGCTCGTGCAACGCCTTAGTTATTCGGCTCTCTCATTAGCCTTAGTTATTCCGCTCTCACCATGCCTTAGTTGTTGGGCTTTTGCCACGCCTTCGTTGTTCGGCTCTCGCCATGCCTTAGTTATGCGGCTCGTGCCACGCCTTCAATGTTCGGCTCGTGCCACGCCTTAATTATTCGCCTCTTGCCAAGCCTTAATTATTCGCCTCTTGCCACGCCTTAGTTATTCGGCTCCTGCCACGCCTTAGTTGTTCGGCTCGTGCCACGCCTTAGTTATTCAGCTCTCGGCATGCCTTAGTTATTCGGCTCTTGCCACGCATTAGTTATTTAGCTTTCACCACGCCTTAGTTGTTCGCCTCTCACCACGCCTTAGTTGTTCGCCTCTCACCACGCCTTAGTTGTTCGGCTCTCATCACGCCTTAGTTGTTCGGCTCGTGCCATGCCTTAGTTATTCGGCTCTCGCCACATCTTAGTTATTCGGCTCTTGACACGCATTAGTTATTTAGCTCTCGCAATGCCTTAGTTCTTCGGCTCTCACAACGGCTTAGTTTTTCGGCTCTTACCACGCCTTAGTTGTTCGGCTCTCGCCACGCTTTTGTTGTTCGGCTTGTGCCACGCTTTAGTTATTCGGCTCTCGCCACGCCTTAGTAATTCGGCTCGTGCCACGTCTTAGTTATTCGGCTCTCGCCACACCTTAGTTATTCGGCTCGTGCCACGCTTTTGTTATTCGGCTCTCACCACGCCTCAGTTGTTCGGCTCTCACCATGTCTTAGTTATTCGGCTCTTATCACGCCTTAGTTGTTCGGCTCGTGCCACGTCTTAGTTATTCGGCTTGTTCCATGCTTTAGTTGTTCGGCTCTCACCACGCCATACTTATTCGGCTAGTTATTTATTCGGCTCTCGCCACGCCTTAATCATTCGGCTCGTGCCACGCCTTAGTTATTCAGCTCTCGGCACGCCTTAGTTATTAGGCTCTTGCCACGCCTTAGTTCTTCGGCTCTCGCTACGCCTTGGTTATTCGGCTTGTGCCACGCTTTAATTGTTTGGCTCTCGCCACGCCTTAGTTATTCGGCTTGTGCCACGCTTTAGTTATTCGGCTCTCGCCACGCCTTAGTTATTCGGCTCTCATCACGCCTAAGTTGTTCGGCTCTCGCCACACCTTAGGCATTCGGCTCTCGCCACACCTTAGTTATTCGGCTTATGCCACGCCTTAGTTATTCGGCTCTCGCCACACCTTAGTTATTCGGCTCGTGCCACGCCTTAGTTATTCGGCTCTCGCCACGTCTTTGTTGTTCGGCTCGCGACACGCCTTACTTATTTGGCTTTTGCCACGCCTTAGTTATTTGGCTCGTGCCACGCTTTAGTTATTCAGCTCTCACCATGCCTTTGTTGTTCGGCTCGTGCCACGCCTTAGTTCTTCGGCTCGTGCCACGCTTTAGTTTTTCGGCTCATGCCACACCTTAGTTGTTCGGCTCTCCCCACGCCTTAGTTATTCGGCTCTCACGACACCTTTGTTGTTTGGCTCGTGACACGCCTTAGTTATTTGGCTTTCGCCACGCCTTAGTTATTCGGCTCGTTCCATGCCTTAGTTATTCGGCTCGTGCCACCCGTTAGTTATTCGGCTCTCATCACGCCTAAGTTGTTCAGCTCTCGACACGCCTTAGTTATTTGGCTATCACCTCGCCTTATTTTTTCGGCTCTCACCACGCCTTAGTTGGTCGGCTCGTGCCACGCCTTAGTTATTCGGCTCGTGCCACGCTTTAGTTGTTCGGCTCTCACCACTCCTTAGTTGTTCGGCTCTCCCCACACCTTAGTTGTTCGGCTCATGACATGCCTTAGTTGTTCGGCTCATGACACGCCTTAGTTCTTTGGCTCTCGCCACACCTTAGTTATTCGACTCGCTCCACGCCTTAGTTATTCGGCGCGTGCCACGCCTTAGTTATTCGGCTCTCACCACGCCTTAGTTATTCGGCTCGTTCCAAGCCTTGGTTAGTTGGGCTCTCGCCATGCCTTAGTTAGGCTGGCCACGTTCTTGTCTTTTGCCCGTCGGAGGCCGTGCATGTCCATGTCCTTCGCCCGTCAAAGGCTGTTTTCGCTCGTCGCCTGTTGTCTGGTTTTGGCTGGCTCTCCTTCTGTTTTTGGTGATTCGGCTCGCCTGCCGTCTTTGGCTCCTAGGCTTTCATGCCGTTTTTCTTTTTTTCTCTTTTTGAATTTTTGATACAGACAACCTTAGTTGGCCTTTTGTGGACCCTCAGCCCCCAGGCCTTTTCTCTGGACCCTCGGCTCCCGGGCCGCTTCTCTGGACCCTCGGCACCCGGGCCGTTTCTCTGGACCCTCGGCTCCCGTGCCGTTCCTCTGGACCCTCGGCTCCCGGGCCGTTCCGCTGGACCCTCGGCTCCCGGGCCCGTTTCTCTGGACCCTCGGCTCCCGGGCCGTTCCTCTGGACCCTCGGCTCCCGGACCCGTTCCTCTGGACCCTCGACTCCCGGGCCGCTCCTCTGGACCCTCGGCTCCCAGGCCGCTGCTCTGGATCTTCCCTGTCACCCTGCGCTTCGTGGATGCCTGCACCTGGACCCATTAGGTCTCGCCCCCCTTCCCACGAGTCCTTTTGGGGGGGGCACTGTCACGCCCATAGACAGTGTCAGTTAACTAAGCCGCCCCACACACTCATTATGGACACCTGGGACTTATTTAGATGCGCTTCAAGAATTGTACGGGCAAGAAGCCTCGAGTGTACTACCCTGTGTTTGCGCCCTTGGCGCACACTCTGTTTTATGTTTGGATGTTGCTTTTCTTTGTTGTTTTGCCTGCTGTTTGGGTTCTCGCTCTGCACCTTGTTTCGGCACTGTTATGTTTTGTTGCCATGTACCTTGCCTGGGTATGCTACAGCCTTGTTTTTGTCCACAACTATGTGAATAAATTGCTGCCTGCACTGCACACCGCACTTCGCTGCTTCATCTACCTAGCGTGACAGTTTGCTCGAGTTGTTACTCTTTTTGAAGGTGGAGACTCACCTTTTAGTCTAATTATAGATCACTTATGCTGACATTTTATCCACATACCAATACTTTCTCAGTGTTTGATACTGGCCAGCTTCAAGGTGAAATTTTTATTGATCCTTCAAAAGCTTTTGATATGGTTGATCATTATTTACTCTTTGACAAACTTTATCATATTGGACTAAATCAGAGTACATCCTTTGGTTCAACTTCTTCACAGCAGGCATCAATTTGCTTGTTATAATGGCAGTCAAATGTTAGTTGATACTGGTGTTCCACAAGGTACTACATTATGTCCACTTCCTTTTTTCTATTTTTATTAATTATTTATCACAATTGTGTGCAAGCTGTCATGTTCATCTTTATGCTGACGATTATTTACTATTTCAATCCTGATATATCACAAATTCAGTATAACTTGCATCTAGTTTTTGATATTGTCTAACATTGCTTTAACAGCAACATGCTTGTTCTTAATATGATTTTTCTCAATTTTTTATATTATGTAGGGTTTTATTTCTTGCTTAACTGTGATTGTAACTTTTCTATTGACATTCTTGGTGAGGAGCAAAGAAAGAATTTAATTGTACACAGAAACCTGACTAAACTCTTGACTAGATTTGTCTTAAAATGTCCATTCAGAAGCCACCATTGCCTCATGTACGAAGCACATAACTGGCTTTATCCTAAAACCAGATAAAATTAAGTTTTATTTAACTATAATTAGTTTTATTTGGGTTTTTTTATGTGTATACTTAAATGTTCCATTTTACGTTAAACAGTTATTGGTCCTTTAATATCCATTACCTATTTTGTTTCTTTAGGTAAAATTAATTTTCCCACTTATGAGCAAGCTATCACGAAATCTATGACAGCATGTGGTGAGCAAACAGCCCATTCAGCCAATCAGACCCATCAGTAAACCGAATCAAATAAAGACTTAAAAATTGCAAAAAATACCATATACCATATACCATAACACAACCATGATCACTAAATTCACCACCACTATGAAAATCATGTACAGGCATGGAAAAATCAAAGTGAAACCAATGCTTTGACTATTAGCAGCCAGCAGAAAAAGAGCAGCCTGCCTCAGGCGATCTGACCTGTAGCAAGAGTGTGCAGAAGCAAGACTGTGCAACAGCACACTTATTGGTGGTTTTGTGAATTGTATATAGTGGTGACATGGGTAATATTTTTCATGCTTAATCACTGTGTGTAGATGTCCTTTTGCTTTAGCTCATGAGTTTCTGCAATAAATAACTGTTTGTTTTTTCACTGAATAAATCCACTCTGCTTGAGAATTGTTATACATTAGTTGATAATTTTTTTGTCAGCCTTTGAATTCCATGTCACAAGATGGGCGAAAACCATAAGAACTAATGACTAGCTTAACAATGAACTGGTCGTGACTGTACACCATTGTCCTGTGTAAGATACGCTGTCAAAAAAACCCATCACATTTATGCTCATACAGAATGAATGTAATTTCAAGGTGCACAAATATCAGTGCTGGGGCAAAAATTAAAGTGGAGCAGACATCAGTGTTGACTGATACCTGATCACAGACTGTATGTTTTCTCAGTACCTTTAAGTAAATCATATAGAGGCTGGATAATATGGGTATAGCCCTTACTTAAAGGGTGGAAATAATTACACATAACCCCAAAAAGAGAGTCCTCAGTCCTTTGAATGTTAATGGCAGGAAGAATGAAACTTTGTCCAGCAGTTATTATTATTAACTGTCCTTTATACTGAATGGATGGAGAAAAACTGTTCTTTATTCATATTAGCTTTATGTCAGAGGTGTGTAAGCATTGCCAGCAAGTCAATCATGTACTTATGAATTAGGTGAAGCCAATGTCAACAATGTATTGTTGGGCTTCAGTATTAACCAAGAAATCACAAATCTTATCGTTCACAGCAGTTTTACCATAAAATATGTCATAGTTCTTGTGTGTAATTGTCTGCAAATATGCTCTTACAGCTGACAACTTCGTCACCTTCAGTAACTCACCAGACAACTCAAGTTCACCTTCTGGGCTAACCTTCGATTCCTCAGAATTTGCCCTCGTAGTTTAATCATATATTTTCCTTTTTACAGTGGTGTTTCTATGTCCTGATTCAAGTTTCTAGGTTTAAAAAAATCCCCAAAGATATTTCAGTCCCACATTTTCTGATTTGACTTGTTTTGTGTTGTCTTGTTGAGAAATGCATGGACATCCCTCCTCCTCTTGAAGGAAGTAATGTTGTTGCTAGATCTCAATGTACTTTTTTGCATTAATGTTACCATAATATCAATAAAAATGGCACAGTCTCATGCCATGAGAGACCCTGTTTTTTATTGTATCTGATAATGGATGGATGAAAGGATGATGCTTTTCATCTTTGATCCAGAGCACACAGACTGCGTCTGACCACAATACACATTGTTGTGATCCATGTTGACTTTCCCACCCATTGTCATGGTCACACACTGGACTTAGTCTGCTCCTTTGGTCTATCTGTTGGCGATATAATCACAAGCTTATTAGAGCAACGATTAACACTCTGGTTTCACATCGTTCTCGCAAATCAGTAGTTTCATTTCATAATACCAAATATATCAGTCCCCTGACCTTAAATACACTTCTCTCCCCTTTTATCTATTGGTCAGCTATCCTGTTCCTCTATCCTGTTCCTGCTGGTTGCTCCTGCCCATGGCTTACTCCAGAACTCCATATTATGAAAACTACTGGTAGACGCATGGAGTGCTGTTACAGAAAAACAGGTCTTTTTGTAGACCTCTTAGCATACACAGAACACATGTGTACTTACAGTTGTGCATTATAGTCTGCTCGTTCAAATTACATTTCATTTGTTATTAATACTTCTGGAAATAGGACCAAAACCCATTTTTCCATTATTAATAAACTCATTAAGCTTCCACCCACTGATTACTGTAGCTCTGTTGAGCAATGCGAAGTCTTGCTGATATTTCTTAATGACAAAATTCACAAAATCTACCAGCAGTTTTAATCAGCTCACATATGATCATTCTGTACCCTGAACACAAACCTGATGATATCAGAGAACTTATTTCATGACCAGTCAGAAGGGGCCAGTTGATAAGATGTGATATGGGAGTGACTAAAGGTGAGGGACATTTTTTAGGAAGCAAAGTAGAAGCAGGGTCAAGGAGCCATGTAGAAGTATTCGAAGTATTTCAGTATACCTCAAAATATCTGCCATTACTCCAATCCTTAAAAAACCTGGTCTGGATGTAGATAACCTTAATAACTATCAACCGATCTCTAACCTGCCATTTCTTACCAAGATGGGGTGATATTTGATTCCTTCCTTAATTTGAACCCCATATTAGGGCATTAGTTTAAAAAAAATCTTTTTCATCCGTTATAAAAGAAAACAAGGAAATGAAACAGACGATACTCGACTTACAGGCTCGCAGTATGAGGGACAATATTGTGTTTTCCGGCATCCCCGAAAACACACCCGAAAATCCGGAAAAACTCATCACGGAGTTCATAATTTCCAAACTAAAAATCCCACCTGAACAGCAAACGCCATAACCTTTCACCGCGTCCACCGCATGGGAGGAATTAACTCACAGACCCAGACCCATCGTAGCAAGAGTGGAACACTTTAAACACAAACAACTTATACTTAGCAAAGGAAGAGAACTGAAAGAAACAAATTATGGCATTAATGACCAGTACCCCCGAGAAATACTTGACAGATGGAAAAAACTACTCACCATAAGAAAGCAGCTCATACAAAACGGTAAAAGGGCAGTACTCTCCGTCTCCGCTGACAATGTGGATGGTCAGCTGCATAGAGATAAAGAAATCATGCCTTGGCTGTACTGATGACGGCTGGGTGCTCATTGTAGGAGACGCATCACAGCTGATTTCCAGCTCTTGCAGCACGTTAATTACCTGACTACACACCACGATGATTACCTGACCACGCACCACGCTGATCACCAGCTCTAATCTCCTCTTAAACGAAACTTATTCGCCGGTGAACTTCAAAAAATAAATTAAGAAAATCTATCTATCTATCTATCATCAATCTTATTTATCTTATCTATCTTATATATCTATCTTATTTATCAATCTCATCTATTTCATCTATCTTATCTATCTATCTTATCTATGTTATCTATCTATCTATCTATCTATCTATCTATCTATCTATCTATCTATCTATCTATCTATCTATCTATCTATCCGCCTATCTATATCTCTACCCTGACCCCTGACTAGACAACTGGATATATTATTTCAAATAAATATACAAGTAAATATAGATACAAACATTATACATTTAAATACATATCTAAATATGTATGTATAACTTTCAGTTATTAAATCGCACTCATCTTCACTACACTGCACTTCTCCGTATGCATAAAACAGGAAAACACCACCGCACTTCCCTGTTTTTGCCTAGAATATTTTTCTCTCTATCTCTCTACCTTCCTATATGTCTGAAATAAAATATGTGTACCTAAACAGAAACATGAACATAACCACACTATCACCAACACATTATCAGATATCTAACAACACTCCAACATGCAACAGCTAAAATTTGTTACATGGAACATACATGGAATCGGCTCCCAAGGAAAAAAAAAAATATTCCACCACCTCAACCGTTTAAAAGCAGATATATGCCTCCTACAAGAAGCCCACCTAACAGAACCAGATCAAAATAACTGAAATCAGTGGAATACAATCATATATTTACAGCCAACTACAACTCTAGGCAAAGAGGTGTAGCCATTTTAATACATAGTAAAATCACATTTACACATAATACTACAATCACAGACCCAGACGGACGATTTATCATCATAAATATCACCATTAACAATCACACTTTTACCATTGCTAACATTTACGGACCAAACACTGACAATCCCTCATTTTTCTATGACTTTTTTACACACATTTACTCGCTATCCAACTCTTCAATTATAATCGGAGGCGATTTCAATACTGTAATGGACACATCTTTAGAACGATCAGCCAATCCTCAGAACACACGCAATTAGAATTCCACAGAAATAATAAAACAGTACATGCAGAATTTTGGTCTTGGTGATGGGTGGCGACTAAAACATCCAAAAACCAAAGAATTCACCTTTTATTCAGCAGTACATAAATCATATTCACGCATTGATTATTTTCTAATTAGTAATTCAAGTGTGCTAAACAATCTACATGTACAAATTCACCCTATCACAATCAGTGACCATGCACCTGTTTCAATGACATGGAATTTAAACCAACAACATAAACAGACCTTCAGA
Source organism: Parotocinclus spilosoma (assembly GCA_033117975.1). NCBI lineage: Eukaryota > Metazoa > Chordata > Actinopteri > Siluriformes > Loricariidae > Parotocinclus > Parotocinclus spilosoma. The sequence continues at coordinate 11,815 of JAVSBV010153927.1, forward strand.
TGGCGCTTTAACACATCACTCCTTACTGATCAAGAATTTGACACCTATATAAAAAGAGAGTGGACATCTTTTCTAGAAATAAATGATTCTCCAGACACATCACCAACACTATTATGGGAGACGGGCAAAGCGGTTCTAAGAGGAAAAATAATATCATATGCTACATTTAAAAAGAAGAAAGAAACAGAACATGAAGTAAACTTAGAATTAAAAATTAAGGATCTAGAAAATATAATCATAAGTAACCCATCTGAAGAAAAACAAAAAGAGCTTAGGAAACTCAAATATGATCTAAACAAATTGACGAACAAGAAAACAAAATTTCTATTAAGATTGAGACCTGAAAACATTGAATACACAATAAAATAAAAATACACAAATAAATCCGGAAAATATTTAGCAAATTTCATGAAGCATAATGAAAAACAACAACTATTCCTATCATAAAAAACTCAGCAGGGAAAATAGTACAGACACCCCATGAAATTAACAACACCTTTAAAGATTTTTAAAAACATATATACATCAGACAACGAAATTAACCTGGAGGAAATCAGTAACTTTCTGTTCCACACCAAACTGACTAAATTAACTGAAAAACAAAAACATTCACTCGAAATACCACTATCTCAAGAAGAATTCCACAAAGCCCTAAACACCTGCCCAATAATAAAGCACCAGGCCTTTATGGATTCCCTGCTGAGTTTTAAAAACACTTTTGGCCATGCTTATCTCAATTGTTCTACAGAATGACATCAGAAATTAAACTAAAAGATAAACTACCAACAAACATGAATACTGCAATCATCTCCCTTCACCTTAAACCAAACAAAGACCCCACCCTACCATCCAGTTACAGACCCTTATCATTAATGAATACAGACACAAAAATAATCAGCAAAACTCTGGCCAACAGAATAGAAACGGTAATCCATGATTAAATACATCCCGATCAAACTGGTTTCATCAAGGGTCGACATTCATCCAATAGATTACACCTCTCACCAAAACATACCAACAGCAGTAGTAATCCTGGACGCAGAGAAAGCCTTTGATAGAGTAAACTGGAAATTCTTATTCACCACACTACACAAACTCGGATTTGGAGAATCATTTATTAATTGGATGCAGATCTTATACACTGCACCTCAGGCCACAGTCAACAACAATGTGATAACATCACAACCTTTCACACTTCACCGGGGGACTAGACAAGGATGCTCACTCTCTCCATATCTATTTTCTCTATCTATATAGAACCATTAGCAGCAGCAATACGTCAAAACACAAATATTAAAGAAATTCAAACACCCAATATGGAACACAAAATCAGCTTATACACAGATGATATCTTACTTTTTCTACAAACACCAGGTATTTCAATAACAGAAAAATATTCAAAATAATATATAAATTATTAATAATAATAATAATAATAATAATAATAATAATAAATTATTCAAAAATATCAGAGTACTCAATCAATTGCTGTTATCCCAATAAAATGAATAAACATGACAATACACGGAAAACTACCCATCCCCATGTGCACTAATCACATCACTTATTTGGGTTTCAGGGTTGTTCAAACTAAACTTCAAACCATTAACTAAAACAATAGGTGATGATCTCCGCCGTTGGACAATACTTTTCCTTTCACTTACTGGTAGAATAGCTACAATTAAAATGACAATATTACCAAAAATGTATTATTTATTTTCAATGATTCCCATTCAGCCCCCATCTACCTGGTTTCAAAGCCAAAAAAATTACAGAACTCAAAATCCCATGGTGGCCTAGAGGCACCAAACGTTCATCATTATTTCCTTGCAAATCAACTACAATACATATTAAAATGGATAAAACCTATTAGTACTGATAGATATTGGATCGACCTAGAACAATCATTATGCAAAGATATCCAGATATATGACTTACCATTTATTGGTCAATTAAAAAACACTCATGTTTTAATAATACAACAGTAGCAACAACACTGACAGCTTGGTGGAAATTTCACCCACTAACAAATTCTGTACTCGCACCAACCACTCATTCCCCCATCTGGAATAACCCGGACCTTATCATAAATCAAAAACCACTTAACCACTCATCTTGGATTGAAAAGGGGATCACGCACCTCAAACACCTATACCACAATACCACCTTAATGTCACTACCACAATTAACCCAGAAATACGGCATTAGGAGAACTCACTACTTATACTGTAATACCATCAGTTAAGATCACTCATCCGTTCTAAAATCAACCCAATCACTTTGGACCTGCCTACACCTATCTCAGAATTCATTAGCATCTTTACAACAAAAAAATATTATCCAAAATACATAAAATAATATCCCAGCTAAATCTCATATTAGCTTACCCGGAAAACAATGGGAAGAAGACTCCTAATATCTCCTAATGCCGATTTCTGGGTCCAGGTGTGTAATAATAATCACCACATGATCAGAAACACCAATTTACAACTCATCCAATATAAAGTAATTCACAGAGTACATTACACCACTCACAAAATGTATAAAATGGGATTCACAAACTCATCAATTTGTACACACTGCAATCAAAACACAGTCGATAATTATATCCACGCTATATGGCACTGCACACCAGTTCTGGCAAGAAGTTATCAACTTCATATCTCATACCCTAACCGCTCAAATCCACCCAACACCAGCACTCTGCCTACTAGAAGACACATCAAGCACAAATACAACACCAGAAAATAATAGAAAAATCTTGATGTCGCTAGCCATCGCAAAGAAAATCATCCTCATGAACTGGAAAACAAAAAATAACATTAACATCAACCACTGGAAAAATTTACTAACAGAATATCTCCTTCTAGACACACACTCAGACTTAATCAGAAATACCGACTCAACCTTAATTTAGACACATCCAAGTCAAACATTACAGTAAATAATTTAATAAACCAACACAAGATAAACAGTAACAAACTCATTAGATAATATTAGTTCATAATTATGCTTCAGCTGTATTTTTATAAATATATGTAAATATATGTACATGTCTTTTTGTCTTCTTTTTGTTTGCCCCCCCCACACACACACACCCACACCTGCTTTTCACTCCCCAGTCCCTCCAACCATGAACCCCTAACTGTGTTTAGATATATATTTCAAATAATAATAATAATAATAATAATAATAATAATAATAATTCATTAATAAATAAATAATAAAGTATTAATAGTCCTCCAAAGAGGGGGGGTGGTGGGCCCAAAAAA